>BJBW01009178.1:0-48043 GCA_004320125.1 Scolopax mira
TAAACACAACAGTCTGATGTCTGAAAACACTGTTGGCCATTCACCCCCCTGTGAATAAAGGCCAAACTACTCATATTTTTAAGCAGAACTTCTCAAATATACTCACAGCAGAATGTGGAATAACAGGCCTGCTGGCTCAGAACTGAAAATGAGATCGTAATTTCACTACAGGTAATTATTATGCTCTTCACAGTATCAACTTTGACAGCATTTCAACTGTCAAAAGACTATCAAACTCATTTTAGTACAATTTAGACTGCTCTTATCCTTTACCTGAGTGTGGAGGGATGACACAGCAACAACTTCGACGTTGAAAACCCCTTTGTGATTATCCACCCACTTCATCCCAGGGAGCGGAACCTGCAGGTTAACAGCAACACGAGTGAGGATGGGACAGAAGGCAGAGCTAAGGCACTTCTAATTATAATTGCCATTTCTTTTTCATTTTATTGCCAGATCATACACAAGTGCCCACACACAAGTCTAAACGTAGGAATGTTTAAGAAATAAATAACCTAAGAGTTAAAAATACACACGCACACACACAAAGTTCTATGTACACATATATTCTCACACTTTTTAAGAGAAGTATTCTGTTGATTTTGAGCACGAAGGAAAACTCACCTCTGGAGAAAGCACTGAATAAGCCTGGGGTGGTTTTTCCAATGAAACAGGGAGGCAGAACTGACCAGTCTTTAACCGTCCGTTTTGAAGCATTGGTATCCACTTTAAGGAAAAGGAATCAACACAAGAAAAAAGAAAAAACACACACACGCTTCTTAAGATTTTCTTGAACTTTTCAGGCTTGACTGTCAAATTCTCAAATTCTACAGTGGCATATGAGTTGACAGTGATGCTAAATGAATTGCAAACAAAAGTATTATGGAAACACCCTGTGCTGAAAAACATAAAGACTGAAAGACACTCACGGTGTATCCAACTGGAGTCTCCAGGGGAGTGTTTTGTTTTTGTTGGCAACTGACGTGGTAGAAAGTAAAAAGCAGGTGGTGGTGATCGGTTAAAGTGGCTGGAAGCTTAATCTTGATTTCCTCGTGAAAATCGGGCGATCTGTCAGAGAGCAGACCCTCAGCTGAGTCACCAACACAGTGTGGTTTACATACAAGCTTATGCACGAGACTGAATTCTTTGAGTTAAAGTATCTGGAGGGAAGGAAGTATATGGACTATCCCAAGGGATTAAAGCTTCACTTTCTGATCACCGAGGACTGGAAAAACTTTGAGTGTGCATTTAGAGCCCACAAAAAGTGACAGTAGCAGCCCCCACCTCACACAGGCCCCCTGGTCTGCGCTGCTCCCCATGAGCAACAAACTCTTCTTGTCTCAAGGTGGAGACTGCCACAACCCCAACCAGCAGGACAGGATTCTCTGCCCAGTACATCTCTCCCCAGGATTCTCTTCCCAGTATAGCTACAAAGACTACCAACACATTAGGGCCAGATTCAACATTTGTTACCCCTGCTATAATGAAGTTATTTTCAAGAGCAAGCATTTCCCATTTGTAACTAAAGACTAAAAGGCTCCAGCAAAATAACGAAGCACGTGCTAATGTGAATTTATGAGTTCATAATGTAAACCTTCATGACTACTAACTCGAAGCTTATATCAGTATGTGATACAGGATCCCAGTGCTACATGCTCAGGATCATAGACCTTGACACAAAGCTGATTTGTACCAGAGCAAACAAAGACTCTGGCTCCTAAATCATCACAAAACTCTTAAAAACAGCATCAACTGCCACTGCAGTTGCTGTGAGTGCTGCGGCGACAGCGACAACTAAATAATTAACACTGAGACAGTCACTGGTGAGTTACTCCACTTTCACACTGGTAAAACTTCCTTTGGGTGGGATCGTACTATCCATGTCCTTCACAAGCTGCCGTGTGTTTTACCTGTTGTGATATACTACAGCTGTGTAGGCTTCTTTGCAAAACTCAGGACAGCTAGATTTGCCAAAGATGACCTGCAAAAATGAAAAAAAACCACCGAAATGCCCTTGTAAAATCATGCCAAGAATTTGTTCCATAACCCTGCAGAAACATTGACAGCCCCATTCACCAGCCTGTGCAGTGTGTACAGGTAACCCCTGCTTCTTACAGGCCCCTTCACTTACATGCAACGTTTTACTTAGTCACTGAAGAGTTCATAAATTTAATAATCCCAGTTTTGCATGCACACAGACAAGGTTGAAGAACTGATGAACATAACCAACCCTACACAGATCTTCACCAAGTGCTGATCACTTCTGGCCCAGAACACAAGTATAATTATCAGCTTTAATTTTTTTGGCATAGAAGCAAAGATGCTATTCCAAACACAAGGATGTCTGCTGCAACCACCTCAGGCTAAAATACTAGCTACTGCATTGTCACTTTGCAAACTCTATACAAATACACCTTTTGTTCTGAAATATTGTAATTTTCTATCCCCCCAAACTTATTTTGAAATGTGTTTCAGCTGGGTTTTCTTTAACACCAGGATTTTACGACTGCAAGGTGTACTCTGCCTCCAGAGAGGCAGAGGATGAGCATCCAGCATTCCCCCGGGGCACAAGGTACCCCCCTCACCGGCATAGCGTTGCTTGGGTCCTCTCCGTACATGAACTGGACTTTTACAGTGATATTCCTGGCAGATCCTTGGCGGTTGGCAAAGTTAAGGCTCTGAGGATAGACATAAAGAAGATTCCTGCAAGAAACAAAGGCATCGAGTGAGCATCACCTTTATTACTGCCATTATTTAAGCCCCTATGGAAACAGAGTCAAAGTGAAGGGTTTGACATTTTCCCTTAGCCAGACGGTCTTCTCTTCAACGTAAGTGTGCACCCACACAAACAGTTTGATAATGACCACTTATTTCAGATATCAAAAACCATATTTTTTTTCATTGCCATTCATCTTTTGAAATAGTTGCTGTTTATAAGGGTACTTGAAAAATATATCTAAAAATTTAACATTGATTCTATAATCTGAGAAGTTCAAGTGGAAAGAAAACATGAACAGAACACTACTGAGAAATGGTTCTTTGTTCAACACAAAGTGATGGTTTCTGATAAATACCTTCCTCATTGTGACCTGTCTTCTCTTTTTCTTTTTTTCTTTTTTTTTTTAATCTCCTAACATCCCGATGACTTCAGGTTACACCTCTCCTCTGAAAATGGATTAAATTAAACAGGTATCTGTACTCTCAGCAGATACACCATCCTTGCAATGATTCAGAAGGAACAGTGTCTCCAATTCGACACCCAAATCCCACACTTTAGGATGGATAAGGATCAACTAAAACTCACATCTGAGAAGCAAGTACAGTCAGGAGCTTTGGAAAGCAGCAGGGATGGCCAGACTGAACCAGGAGAGTCTGGTTTTGAGGGAATGTCTGGGATCACAGGGCATGACAACACTCCCAGGTATCTAAAGAACTTCTCCAAAGACAGAAGTAATCATCACATCCACAGGCAATATGACAGAATGTAACGGGCTAAAAATGCAGCTCAGGAGATCTAAATTAGATGTGAGAGAAAATGTTCTGACTCTAAGGGTAGAACAAATTGCCTGGAGCGGGTGTGAAATCCCCATTTTCCACATATTCCATTAGGTTTTGAGGACACATGAGGCAAACAGCTGTCCAGAGTGCTTTACAGACAACCTCAAACTTCACAGAGGGAAGCACATTTTGGAGGCCTCTTCCAGGTCTATTTCTCCAAGTCTATGATTACTTTAAACAACAGTGACAAAATGCATAATTCCACAGTATTTTCCATCCTCTCAGTCCTAGTGACTCCCTGCCAACAAAGTACAAGTTGGAATCACACAATATTAGCAAGACTGTCCACTGCAAGCCTCTGCCTACCTCATGAGCAAGTAATGTATATCACAGAAAGTCCCTCATGTGTTTCTATAAAGACACAAAAAAGCATTCAATTCAACATACTCAGCTCCTCAAAGGAATTATACCCACTTTCACCCCCAAATAAAAGTGTATGAATTATTATATGTCTTTAAAAAGTCACATGGAAATTTCCTGTCCATCTGCTCATAAGACCAGCATCATTCACCCTCGGACACCCTGGTTGATACAGCTCCTACAAGAGGGATGGTTGATGGTCAGGCAACAGGTTCATGTTGCTGCCTTTCGGCTGCTCGGGATAGGAGAGCAGTGTGTCACATTTTCCCCAAACACTGAAGCAAGCAAGGTTACAGAGGTTCCCTTCCCCTCTGTCCTCCCCCAGGAACTATTCAGTGATTCAGTAGTTTCCAACTGTTCCTCATCCCAGAGAGACGAGAGACAACAGATGGGCACAGCAAATCGCAGTGAGGAGCACAGCAGGACAACATTTTAAGCATAATAAAGCAGCCGCTATAGAGTGCTGGAAAGAGTAGATTGAAAACAAAACTATGGCTTTTTGATTGCCAGGAAGGCCATGATTTGGTTGTTCAGTGAAGGTACCTGGTGCCTCTTTAGATGCCACGGGCAGCCTGAGCACTTGCACTGGGCTGGCAGTGGGTCCCTCTCCTGGAGGAGCGGCTAGAAAGGTGGGCTCCCCCAGGCTGGCTGAAAGCTTGGTAGATGTCAATGTTTTGGCAAATGAATCACAGAATTATTTGGGTTGGAAGGGACCTTAAAGATCACCTAGTTCCAACGCCCTGCCCTGGGTAGGGACACCTCCCACCAGACCAGGTTACTCCAAGCCCCCTCCAACCTGCCCTTGAACCCCTCCAGGGATGGGGCAGCCACAGCTTCTCTGGGCAACCTGGGCCAGGCTCTTACCATCCTCACAGCAAAGAACTTCTTCCTAATATCTAATCTAAATCTCCCCTCTTCCAGTTTAAAACCATTCCCCCTCATCCTATCACTCCACTCCCTCATACAGAGTCCCTCCCCAACACTCCCACAGGCCCCCTTTAGGTAGAGGAAGGAATCCCACCCAAGGACTTGGTGGAATCCAAGGAAATCCTAAGGAATTTTCTATCAGTGTCTAAAGAAAAAGGTACCTCCTCCAGGTCAGTACCCACATAGAGAGGTCCAGCTGTGTGGCTCCTGAAGCATTATGAAGCCAGGTTCTTTTTCACCCCTCCAGGCAGAGGAATATGCTTAGCTGGCATGTGGGAATTTCTTCTCTTTCAAGTCCTTCATGGTGAATTAAGTTTTTGAATCCCATCCCCATCGGTTGCTTTGCCTAATCAACGCTCTCTTACTATTTCAGAGGGGGCCTGTGCCATTTTTGTGACTCCACTAAATTACTTTGTTCTGGCATGAATACATTTGCTCCTTGATGTTCTTTTTAAAATGAAAATGGATATGAAAATTTACTCTAAAATGTACATTGCTCATAAAACTTCTATTAAGTATTATTAGTGCTTAAGAGAAGGATTTAATGTATTTGTGAAGCCAGGCTACAGGATCCCTATATTAAAAGCAGTCTTGTGCTTAGGACTGATTTATGCTGAGGAGCAGAGATGAGCCTAAACCAAGCCTACAGGCCTCCTGCCACCTCTTCTGCTAGCAAAGGGACATCTGGGAGCAAAGGAGACATGTCACCAGGTTGATGCCACCCTAGAAAGAGGGTGCTGGAGACCTACAAGGAGGCATGACAGCTGATGTGACTCGGCAGGCAGGGCTTCAGCTGCTTTTGTAACAACAAGCACGGGGGGAGATGTACAGGTTCTTCCCCTCTTCATTACCTCTCAAGCCCTTGGCGTGTGGGCAAAAATACCTGGGCTCAGTAGACTTTGTAGGACACTAGAGGTGTAGCCACCATCCTCTGAAAAAAGTGAAAATAAGACTGCTGTGCCAAGTGATGGGAAAAGCTGCATGGGTGAGATGAAAAGCATGAAAGTTGTTGGGCTTTGAAAGGCCACTTTTTTGAAGTGGCATGGCACTGAATATAGTCTTCAGAAACCAAGAAAGGACAGTCCCAGTCCCATATTATACAGAAACAGTGGGAAGCAAGAGGAGAGAGCAACTTTCTGGGAGGCCAGACATCATGGAGAGGTCTCATACCACACTGTTCAATTCTTGATAGAGGGACAAAGGGAGGAGAAGGGACTGACCATGAAAATGACACTGCAACACCAATAACCACAGTAGGCATACAATGACAGCTACTTCTTGGTGACACTAATCACACACATTTTCATCAATAAAAGTTTGAGCCAGAAGCTTTAAACCCAAGGACTTATGTCTGGAGCTTTTATTAAAATTCTATGCAAAATGTATGCAAAGCTTATACTGTTATCTCAAACAGATCTCAAAAGTACTTTAAGTTCCATAAAATGAATTGCTAAAGTGCAAAGGCTTCCCAAGACATGGCAATAATGGCACCAGGGCCTCCTCTAAATATTTATATAATGGGATTGCAGCCATTTTCCAAAACCCTTCATAAAGGTATTAAAACATTAAGAGCTGATCCTAACTCTTAGAGGGAATGTCTAACTATTATGAAAATTTCCCTTCTCAGTAAAACCCAGAGACTTTTTCCTTTGCTTTATTCCTACTATAAAAATCATTTAAAGCCCATTTAATCGGGGTCACCCAGGTGCACGAAAGATCTTCAGGATCATGTTTGTTATATACATCTTTTCTTGACAGGGCTCACAGCTCTGAGAGGCAGGATACCCCTGTGTGGTTTTCACACCCTTCTGGTATGATTAAACCATAAGATTCAAGGGTTTTCTCCCCTCTGCTTTCCTGTGTCCTCTGTGACAGTTGTGACACCTAAGTGTGTATTTTGTCAATAGCTTATCCCTGCCTGACTTCACTGGCACTGGCATTAATAAGGAAAGGGGTTGGCAACTATTTGGGCTTTTTTTTAAATATTTAATATTTGACATCAGAACATTTTGACTGCCTTTCCCCTTTGGAAAATAAACTTTTCTAAAGGGCAGTATCATGACTGAGCATCAGCCTGGATCTTGCTGATGTTACCATGGTTGGGCTGAGCCTTTGATGACTGCGGCACCGGAACAGGCAGAGCATGGTGACACCCAGGAACTTCTCCAGCTGGGGCAAACTGGTAAAATGGCTGATCTCCAGTTGCTTGGTCATTGCTATTTCTTGAGAAACTTCCTGTATGTTTTCTGAAGACTAAGCCAAGAATAAAGATTTTGGGGGGGCGATGGGGATGGGAAGAATTCAAAGCTACTGTACTCAAAACTACTTAAATACAAATCCTTCAAAAGCACAAGCGTATCATACTTTTTTAAACATTAGAAGTGTTTAATAGGGTTATCAGGTATGATGTATCTTGGTCTACCATTCAAAGCAAAAACTATCAAGCCTTTCAGAGTTAAAGTGTTAAGAATCCTAACACCTTCCCACAAAGGTACAATATAAGTGCCATAAGTGCCAGCCAGATCCTGCAGATCCTAGATCCTGGTTTGTTTGTTTTGTTGTTTGGTTTTTTTTAACTTATTTGAACAGCTCTTCATCCATTTCCATTGACGTTACCAAAGGAGAAAATGCTTCAGGAATGATGACTCAACGCAAACCCTCCAGGCTGATCACTGTCCCATGAATAACCCTAATTCATCTAACACTCTTTCTAGCAGATTTTTAGTAAGGTTGAGTAAATACTGATTTGATGAGTTTCTTTAGAAACTAACCTTAAAATATACAGATTTTAAGAGGATATGATAGCCTTACACTTCTTCCACAGCTTCTCACATGCTAGAGCCTCATCCCTTATGAAAGCAATTGACTTTGACAAAGCTAGATCATTGCAAACCAGCCCTATGCCATGCAGATCAGGGAATTAATAATGATAAACACTCATTACCACAATAAAATTAAGAACTAATACAATGATTACCATTTAAGCCCTACTTATTAGATTTTTACATGTGGAATTACAATAAAGTGGCGATAAAAATGCAGAAGTCGAAAGATTAAACGGTGTTTCATTTTAGCAAAAGTCCCTGTTCTGTGTCTCTGTGTAGAATGAGCTTCCCAAGTGCATCACTAGAATATTTTTACTTTGCTCTGCCTGATGATGCACTTACTCAGCCCAAGTGCAATAAAATTCCCAATTTTGGAATACAGCAGACTGAATCCACTGATCCACTTATCCACTGAATAAGCAGCACCAACTGTAATAACCCTGAGTTTCAGCTCCCAACACAGAATAACACATATGTGTAGAACTTTCAGCCTGCGAGATGCTCTCGTCACTGGTGGTCTTGGGTTATATCTCTAAGCGTCAGAGAAGAAACAAACACACAGTCCTACCTCCTTCTCATTTCTCCGCACAAAACAACACCCACCCAGAGATTGGAAAGTGACATGAGCTCAGTCCCACAGCAAGAAGTCTTAGCTCCCCCTGGACTGCCTGTCATCCTGAGTGTGTTCAACCAGTCAGTCCCCAATGAATGACCTGTGTTACTTCAGAAATGAAGAGGCCAGCGTGTTTTCATCAATGCACCAAATATTCCATGCAAAATAAAAGATCAACAAGCGAATGGACTTACAGGAGCTATAATGAACAGCCCATAACCAAACTCCTTGCTTGCCTCTAGACTTCCAGGCTCAAATGAGTAATTAAGCAAATAACTCTTCTGCACCACATTGCATCTGCCAACAGTGAGCAGATACAGTCTGCTCCCAGCTGGCCAGGCTCAGCTAACTGTGGCTTTACAAGTCGTCAGACAGGTATTTAGTTGGGAAAAGACATTCTTTCTGTATCTTACATGTGCATATTTCTGCCCTGATTTATTGCAAGCTACAGAGAATTGAACAGAAGCAGGTGAGCACTGTGGTATCTGCATGGACCCACACGTATCTCAGGCTCTTCAGTCTGTCCTGAAAGGCAAAAGCAGCGCTCAGCTAAAGCATCTGAAGAGCCTGGTTGACAACAAGCTGTGATTCAAATGAAGCAAAGGCTGCTCTGGTCCTTGGCAACCCTGCACATCAGAGCCCAGAGATGTAGTCGTCCTTCTGCTCCCCGACTCTGCACAACACAGCCAGAGCTGAGACCTCAGGCCAAAACGCCCAAAACTCAGCACTCAGGGCTTTTTAAATCATTGCTCTCCTTCTTTGCTTAAGTGTTTTAAAAATATGCTTGAGAGACAATTTCTGATTGGTCTCAGCCCTTTACAATGCTGTGAATTCACAAATATCAGTGCACAAGGATGAAGACCTTGAGATTGCCTGCTGCAGTGGGACACCTTGCAGGACCAGAAATTAGCGCGTTGGTTTTTTACAGGACAGAACTGCATCTTTGGGTTAGTGAGAATAGGGCAGTGCTCCTTCGTGGTATAGAATTATTGTTTGTGTTTAAGGATAATTCCTACATTTCCTTCCACTCTAAGCCAGCAGACTCTCTCTGAATGTATCCCCATTCTTCACAGTGATGATCTACATGTTCCAGCTGTTTTCCTATGCTTCGTGCAGATACTCCAGTAAGTCTGATGTAAATCATACTGGTAAAAAATACTCTCTACTCATTAATTGGAGATCTAAGATGCTTTCATGTTATTTAATTATGGGTGGGGAGGGTACCTGCATCTTACCAACCCTTCATCACAGAGGAAGTTCAAAGTATAAGACAACTTCATTTTAAAAACAACTTTTCTATTGATGCTTGATGCTATACATGCATATATACATGAACAAAACCAACAAAAATTCCAGGGAAGCATTACTAAACATAAAAGAATCTATCAAAAACCTGAAAACCTTCCAACCTTCCAAAGTACAGACTATATTATGCATGGATGGATTTATTGGATTGCCATGAGTGATTCCAGAAAGAAAAATACCTTTCATTCACACTTCAATACTACTCAAAAAACATACATGCTTCCATGCAGAGACCCATTGCAGAACAGGATATTTATTTCAGGGTACTTGTATACTTGCTTTATGTAGTGTGAATCTTAAACAGCAAGGAGAATGGTAAGGTTGAGAAATGTAAGCGAGGTATTATTTATCTCACCCATGTCTAGAAAGCACCTCTTAAAAAATAAGTTTTATATGGTGTAAATTACTGCACAAACCTTAACATAGTAGAATCACATCCAGGCAATCTCTGGACCTAATTCCCTCTTTCTCACTTAATCTGCACTAGATGACAAGTAAATCCACTGCAGTACAATGAGTTACATCAGAAAATGGTACAAGATGAGAATCGGGTTGTGTGAATCACCTGGGAATATTCTGCGCTTCCACAGCTTATCAAGGAGATGCACAACCTGAAATACAGTGCTCTTCAGCATGGTAACCCCTTTTACACTCCTGAGGCAATAAAAGGGATCATACAACACAAACAAGAGGCAATTTAGGCCCTTATCAAGATTATGACCCAAAATTAATCTATTAAAAAGCGCTGTGTGAAAAACACTATGTCATCAATAACATTTTATAACAGAAGGTCTGGCAGATGGAGAAGTTCAGAACCAGTTTAATCTGCAACATGCCCGTCTCTCAGTTTTATCTTCCCAGGTATCAACCTACATTCGAGAGGGGTTACATTCGTTCAAATACACACAGTTTAATGATCAACTCGTTGGTCTGCTTCTTCTAAAATGAAGAGGAGTATAAATAGATCAAATTCTTCAACCCAGCGCAGCCACAGCAAAAGGTGTTAGCAGGAAAACTCTCTGCATCCCGAACAACTGAAGAGTATCAGGAGCAGAAAACATGAAAATCATTCTAGTTTTTCTATTCATTGCCCCACTTGCTCTTTCAGCTAGAGCCGAGAAGGATTATTCCTCCTTTGATTCTGCGGCATCTCCCGAGACAAAGTCAAGATTTGCCATGTTAGATGATGTACGAATCTTAGCCAATGGACTCCTCCAGCTTGGGCACGGTCTTAAAGACTTTGTCCATAAGACAAAGGGGCAGATGAATGACATCTTTCAGAAACTTTACATTTTTGATAGGTCCTTTTATGAGCTCTCACTGCAAACCAGTGAAATCAAAGAAGAAGAAGAACAGCTCAGACAAACTACGGCCAGGCTGCAAATCAACAACGAAGAGATAAAGAATCTCTCGCAGGAGATGAATTCGAAGATTGAAGACCTCATACAGAACAAAATCCAGCTGCAAGAGAAAGTGTGGGGACTGGAAGACAAAGTCACAAAACTGGCCATTATCCAGCCTTCGGCACAAGAGACAAAAGAAATTTCTTCCCTCAAAGTAAGTAGATTTGTGAAAGCCCCTGACATATAGAGCCAAAGTAAACTGTAATGCTGTCAGCGGTAGTTATGCAACAGAAGCTCGTGTTTTCTCTGCACCTTCACTGTAGTGAAGAATACTACTCTGTATTTTGAGAAAAAAAAAAAAAAATCACTGCGATAATCTTAAAAGAATCAGTGTCTTAATCTGACATATTGTGTATTTTGCAGTAAAATTCCCCAGTGAAATCAGTGAGACAATCATGACATTATATGGCTCTGTACCTTTTTCAGCATTTTTTTGTAAATCAGTTTTAAGGAATTCTGTAATAATAATGGTAGAATATACTGCAATCAGGAAAGTGATATGATTACCAAGCTCATAGGTTTGTATGTCATCAGCTCATCACAAATCAATGCACTAGGAACTGCCTACTCAGTATAAAACCAGGAAATTTAAACTTTTAAAACGGGATACCTCTAGTACCTATATGACCTCCAGCACCAAAGAAATTTTAAAGTGTTAATAGACTTAACGTCAACACAATGCAAATATTTAGGTGGGTATAAGATTTTCTATGGAAAAAGACACAGTACCTGTATTTTGCAGAAGCATAAGGCCAAGCAACTTGAATGAGGAAATACTGGATGTTTGTTTCAAAACAGGAAGATGTATCCACATTTCCCAAATGCCAAGTTAACATCCTAAACGCTGTGAATCATTCCCTTTTTTCAACTGTACATTTTGTTTGAAACAAGGGCCAACTACACAGAATGTAATTGTTCTGGACATGAAAATGGAAGGAAAATAACACCAACAAAAGGCTGTGAAGGTCTTCTGCTGCTTCTAACCACAACCCATCTTCCTCCCTATCCTCAGGCTTTCGTGGAAGAGCAAGACAACCACATCAAGCAACTTCTCAAAATTGTAGAGGACCAGCATGTGCAACTGGACAGGCAGCACAATCAGATAATGGAGCTGGAGGACAAGGTACGGGAACCATCTCTATTTCTTTTTTCAGAATTTGTCACGGCTCAACCATTCATCCAGCTCAGTCGTCCCTCTAACTCACAGTTTGAGAGTGTAGAGGGGCGTATAACAATTTTGACCACAAACAGGTACTTTTCTGGGTGAGAGACTGCTGTGCAGACAGGCAGGGGGGTATAGCAAGGGCACACAATGACCAAGAACACAACTTTGAACTCCTGTCTATCAATACCAGGCTGTTGTACTTTTTCTGACTGCTAATTGTCTTTTTTTTTTTTCCTCTCTTATTATCCATCATATTACTGTTCTTCCACTGGTCTTTTAAGTATCATTATTTTCTCTCTCTTTGTTCTTTTCCAATACTCACTCCAATAAGGAACCATGTTCAACACTGGTATAACTGACACGCTCATATTTAATTTATTCCTGAGAGGAAGCTATGAAAGGAAAATGCATTTCAGCCTAAGGAACTGTGGGTTCTGCACTCTTTAGATGTTGGTATTATTCGTCTAAGTGATGTCACCTGAGGAAATAAGTTAAATCTGTTTGCCCATTAAGGTGCACCTCACAAGAACGGGTCATTTACTCGCTTCATGAATCCTACCTTGTTGGAGGAGTGGCACAGCTGACATTCGTGCAACTGAAATCCAGCAGTGCGGTTCTAAAGTGATTTTTATGCTATAAACTGGGTATTCTAAAGGATTACATCCACAGGAAAGATAATTCTCTGCGTGACATTGTTTGGCTTGATATATGAATATCGTCACTTCGGAGCCTTGGGAAATTAAGAGTCTGTAATTACATTTCTTCCAGCTAAACCACATAGAGCTCCAGGAACTCTCAGAGAACTCCTTCACGGAGGAGCTGAGGGAACCACAGGCCATCTCCTTCCCTGTGCACAACGCCACGGCCGTAACAAACAAATCTGATGGTGAGACCTTACCTCTTAGTCATGACCATAACACATTCCATCTGCAGTATTCTCCATGAAAGTTTTGCATTGGTTTTTAATCGCTGTTACGTTCAGACAGAGGCATAGGAAGGTGCTGGATTTCCCAGTTTGGAAAATGTCATCATCTCTTTAGCCCCACCCTATACGTGGACTTGGTTTTGGGGTGACATAAGGAAACAACAGTAACCCTGTCTTCAACGTCAGCCTCCAGTCACCCCTTGTAAGCACATGCTCTGACCACCCTTTTACTGACACTTGTAGTGTTGCTGATGCCCATCTTGGAGAATATAAAGAGAAAACTAATTTACTTCACACTGGCTAATGATGAGATTTAGAAGAGCTTTCTTTAAAGTTGAGAGGCATTTGCCAACTGTGGCCATAGGAACAGTATTTACTGGGAACTTTACTTGGAGTAGCAAAGTCCATTTGCCAGAGCCTAATCTTAGACCTTAAAAACTTTCAAAAATTACCTAAATTGATACCTTGTCTAACTTAAAAAATAAAGGCAATTCAGCCTATGTATAACTGGGCAGCTGTACTACCAAGATCAAAGCAGTTTGTCCATTCGACGACAGTTATTGTAAAATAAAATAACCAAAACGATGGTTCTAGTTTTTGGTTTAGCTCTATCCCATATAGGAATTCAAATTACAAGGCTGGATTAAAATTTACCACGTCCAGCCCTGGATCTGTGACCGACTGTTCTTTCCTTCCCCAGGGGCTGCTCCTGACTGCACCGCTCTCTATCACAGCGGCATCCGGGCCCGGGGGGTTTACACCATTAAGCCCAACGGCTCCGAATCTTTCGATGTCTACTGTGAAATGAAATTGGGTAAGACAGCTGTACGAGCAACAGTCTGGCCAAAAACCCCTGTTTCATCCTGAAATACACACAAATTTGTCATGATTCATGTATCCCCTTGACTTCTCTTACTGGCCTGTCTGGAAAACTCAGGTTTCCCTCTCTTGAACACTGCTTTCTTTCTCTACTCATCTCTTGTTTATACTGAGGAAAGGACTTTCAATCATGTGACATAAATTAATATATATTACAAAACCCAAGCCCCTTGAGCTATAGATAACAAAAATGGCGGTTACAAACGCCATTAATAGTTTTTCCAAACAGAAGCAAACAGTAAATTGTACATCCCTTAGCAAAATTCTGTTTCATTAACAGAATGCTTGAGTTATTGCTCAAGTTTGAGTTATTGCTTGAGAATTAGAGAATTAGACATCCCAAACTAACCCAAAGAGGCAAGCCCCAGAGACAGGATTCCTGTACCACGTTTGGGTGAGTCTATAGCTTTGGGTGAGACCGTCCAGGTCCAGAGTTGCCCTGGGCTCTGTTCTTTTGCTGCTCCCCAGAGATCACACGTTTTTTGGCCAGTTGACTACTTCCCTGGGTTTTCCACCCTGCAGTGAAGCATCCTGCAGTACTGCCCTGTGTCCTGCCCAACTTCCCCACACAGTCCCTTTGTCACAGCCACCCGGAGAGCTGGGGAACGCGCTGATGCAGACGTGGCAGAGCCATGAGGTTTGTTTGGATGTGTCAGAGCAGCATGGGCTTACCCTGTGCAAAAAGTTGACATTTGTTGAAACTGGTGAAAGGAGGGTGTCATGACCTGGCAGGAGAAAGTCCTCACCACAGCCCTGGTGTGGACACAACCTCTAACATTTCATACCTTCTGTGGAGCTGTGCTCCCAGCCATCAAGCACTATCAGTAGAGTGAGGCTGACCATCTGATCAAATATCTGCAACGTCTCATATCTCTTTTTTATCATTTTCCCTGTGTTTGTGTTTCTCAGTCCTCATAAACAAATGAAACCCAGTTAAGGCAGCTGAACAAAGTAAGTCCAGTGAGCTGAGTCACCTCAGCTGTGGCAGAGGACGCTCAATCAGCCCCATGTTCTGGTCAGAGGATGGTCCCAGTTGGTTTCCACCTTTTCTCTAATGCTTTAAAAACTTAAGCCAGGCTTGTGACTTCTTTCCCTTTCACATTCACAGGCACCTCTTGGACTGTCATCCAGAACAGAGTGGATGGATCACTAGATTTCAACCAAACCTGGGACGCCTATACAAATGGTTTTGGGGACCTCAATGGTAAATATGCCTTTTTTGTGTGTCTTTTCTTTCTACCAGTTGATTTGAGAAGCGGAAACTTCTTACTGAAAGGTGTTCACATGAAAGCAGAGAAAACCCGGAATCAAATCTGACTAACTTACCTAATTAGCAGAACACCAGAAAGTGCTTACCAGAAAACTCAGTAAAATTCTCAAAGATGCACCTTCAAATATACGTTTAGATACTTCTGCTGAATCAAAACCAGAATGCTTTAAATGCTACTTTAATTAAGATTTTACTATTTATAACAGCACCTCTCAAAGCCTTTGAAACATACACAAATGGAAAACCTCACCAAGTTGCTGTTACTACTTTCATTTGAACTTTTTGCAATCCTGTTTTCCCTTTAAAAATTCCCACAGGATTTTTTTTGGCTCAAGTGAGCCGGGGGCAGGGTCTGCTCCCCTCCACAAACACCCCCAGCTTCCCCGCGCAGGGGCCAATCCCCTCCGTGGCTGGATAGGGTGAGGAGACACCCACGTATCCCTGTTAATCATCAACTCCAAAGAATTCCAACACCAAGAGCTGCCCAACAGCCTCCCCACCCAGAATCTTTTCCCTATTTTTCTCCTACAATGAGACGAGTCTACTTTTGTTGAGAAAATAATTTTACTTTCTAGGCACAGCAATATGGAGTTCATTCTACCTCTTTTACAACGAAGAGCTGCTATATCTCAACCTTTCCCACATTTTGGGACAGTAGCTCACAACCCAAGCAGACTTTTAGAGTCTGATCACATTGAATGCTACAGTTGCTCCTTGATTGGTCTCCCATTCCCATACACACCAACATGAAGCCACATCTTTTCAATGTCCAAAAGATTTTGCAGAGGACTGATCACTCTTACCTGTGTCCTACTCAGTTCTGTGCTTCATTTTCTAAGGTGATAAGATGTAACAGGCTACTGCTCCTTCCCTCTAAGCTGGGGGACTATTTTACTCAACCATCTTGTCTTGTGTTGCTTTAAATGCCACTTGCATGAATGGCACTCACATTCAGCAGCACTATTTCTACATGTGGCAATTACCTACTATGCCCTGATACCAGCAGCACTGATAATAAGCTACTTAATTAATATAATTTATGAAACCAATTAAACTAATTATCCAGAATTCTAGCAAAAGGAAAACGCTCAAGTTAAATTCACTCTGCACACAGGGGTATCGAAACCTCCGTTTAGTTCTGCAGCTCTTTCCTTAAAAAATACAACAATTGCAATTAGGTTTTATGTATGTCATTCGCTTCATTCGTCACACAGTTCCAATTATGCCTGTTTGAAATGCCTTCAGCTCCCTCTCAGAGTTTCACAAGAGGTGGGAAAGTTAAGAGAGAAGCTCCAGTTCATTTATATCTTTTGCTTTTATTGATCACTGGTGTGCAATTAAGAAGAGGTAAACAAAAAGAATGTAGCAGGAGACCTCTGAAAAGATCAACAGCCCCCAAGACTCATATTATTGATTTAATTAAAGCAATGAATAAATTCTTTTAAATACTATATTTTCACACATGCTACCCACAGGTTAATCTGTAAAAACAAATTCAACAGCAGTGTGAGGGACAGGGGGGGTTTAGGGAAAGTTTATCACACAACCCCTTCCCCACTCACTCTCAGCCTGGTGACTTCTGTCCCCTGACTCTCACCTCTGACACCTCTAGATTCTCACATTGAGCAGCTTATTTGAACACCTATTTTCAAATAGTGATATTTCAAAGGTGAATGAGTTATCTGAGGGATGGCTTAGAGGTGTGAAAACCACAGTAAGTGTTCTCCTGCCTCCTTCCATACTAACAATATCTATTTACCACAACTTTGCAGGGGAATTCTGGCTGGGTCTCAACAAGACCTATTCCATCACTAAACAAGGGGACTACATCTTACGGATTGAGCTGCAGGACTGGAAAGATAACAAACGTTATGTTGAGTATGCCTTCAGCTTGGGAGGCCCCGAGACAAACTACACTCTCCAGCTCTCACGGGTCTCCGGGAGCATCCCCAACGCCCTCCCAGAACAGACAGAACTGCGCTTCTCTACTGCGGACCGGGACGTGGACATCATAAATGACTTCAACTGTCCAGAAAACTACCTAGGTATCAGTGCACTGGGTATAGTAACATGGGAGTATGCTTTAGTGGGTAGCTACTGGTATTATGTTGGCTTTAGATACAGGAAAGAGAGGGCAGCAGCACCCTTCAGCTCGCAGAGAGGGCAGAAGGTGTGTTTCACTGGCAGACAGCAAGGTCCTACGCTGAGGCACCACCTTTCTATTTTATAGATAGGTAAAACTAAAGCATAGTGAGGCTGTGCAAATGCCCAACATCAGGAACAGAGCTGGCAGCACAGGTTGAAACCCCAGGATGAGATTCTGAGCTACAAAGTAAAGGCTGGATTGTTTAATCCTTCCTTGAAAAAAAAACCCAAACAAAAAACCAACAAAACAAAAACCAGAAGACAAACTGACTCTTAACTCCATTTTGACTACAAACCAAAAATTAAGAATGATGGCAAGCTTCCATTCAAAGGCAGTTTTTAGCTGTTTTTAAAGCATACATGACATGAACATGGTATGTTCCTCCCAAAATTGAACAAGAGAGATGCAAAGGTGAAGGCGTTACACCTTAAAGATAATTTGGTTAAAGGATTCCTAATTCTTTAATTATCTGAAGCTTTTATGTTTTGCAAGTTTGTAGCAAAAAGCAAACAATTGAAGAAACAATTAATGATTAAACCATGGGATACAAAATTGTCCTCCAGACACCTGCTTCATGCAACAAACATTTTGTACGTCATTTTTATCAGGGAACACAGTGATAGGACGAGGGGTAACGGTTTTAAACTGGAAGAGGAGAGATTTAGATTAGATATTAGGAAGAACTTCTTTGCTGTGAGGGTGGTGAGAGCCTGGCCCAGGTTGCCCCGAGAAGCTGTGGCTGCCCCATCCCTGGAGGGGTTCAAGGGCAGGTTGGAGGGCACTTGGAGCAACCTGGGCTGGTGGGAGGTGTCCCTGCCCAGGGCAGGGGGTTGGAACTGGATATTTTTAATGTCCCTTCCAACCTACACCATTCTGTGATTCTATGATTCTAGACTTGAAAATTGTTAATGTCTGAAATGATGCTGAGAGTGTTACTCAGCTCTAGTGACCATAAAGCAGGTGGCCAATGACTTCCAAAGTGCTAAAATTTCATTTTTAGCACAGAGGTACTTCCAGTCCTTTGCAAGCAGAACTTGGCTTAAATTTAAGCTCATGGTTAAGTAGCCAATAAACAAAAGAATTCATTTACTTTGGGGTCTTCGGCCTCCTGTAGATGCAAAGATTGAACTATTTATACCTGAGAAGTCAACTGACAGTAACTGACATGACAATTTGTTTCCTTAGGAGGCTGGTGGCACAGTGAATGTGAGGAAACCAATCTCAATGGGAAATACATGGCACCAAGGTCAAGAGGCAGACTAGACAGAAGAAAAGGCTTATACTGGAAGCCTAAGAAAGGAAGATACTACTTGCTCAAGTCAACCAAAATAATGATACACCCAACAGATTTAAAAAGTTTTGACTGAATGCTCAACCTGATGCATTTTAATTCAGAACATATAAACTGAACATTACTACAAAGAAGTTTGTTTTATGTTTAATAACAGACGTGTATCTAAATCCATACTCTGTACGGTGTATTCTCCAGCACGTAACCCTGAGACACATGCGATGGTCTTACAGTATGTTTGGTGAGTATTCTCATTCCCTCTAGCCCCAACGTCAACGTGCTATAACTTTCATGGTGCTTTTACCTACTCAGGATGAAATTCTAATGCCTAGAAATCAACTGCCAATTCATGTATTAAATAATATCGCTTGGGGGAATGGGTTTTCAGGCTGTTGCATTAATTTCTGGGTTGTGTAGAAGGGAACACAAAAAGTGTTTCAGTAAACGAAGGTTTGGAAAAATGCTATGGAAGATGTTTGGGTATTAATCTATAGGGAAAAAAAAGAAATTTTGCTTTGTAAAGTCACTAATTTGATGTTTGGTTCATGTTACTGTTGTGGAATGAGCAAATGAAAGATGGGTGACTCCCCCTTTTAGGGTTCTGTGTATTTTCAGACAAATTTTCATGTGTGTTTTCAGCTCAGGCCAATCTCTGCTGAAGCACTGTACTCACACAGCTAGAGGTGTATACACACACACCTCAACAAAACCAGAGCACAGGCCTGATCTTTTAGATACCACACTTTGAAGAATAACTTAAGAACTACATTGTCCTACTGGAAGTTAAGAGCAAAGCTTCAAAGCTTAGTGAAATTAATAAGAGATCTTTTCTTCTTGTCTGAAATGGAATCAGAGCCATCTCTTTGAGACCTTGTACACCCAACTAAGAAATTAACTGAAAGACCAAGTGAGCACACAACACAACACCTTTCAAACAGAGAACAGTTGCCCATTGGGCAACTCCAGTGGAGTCAATGGTACGAATCACCAAAACCTGTAGGCACAACCTACATGACAGTGTTGGTCCTGCTCCTGAGAATACACTGATGTTTGTTTAACTTCAGCTGCAGAACACACAAGGCAGAAGGACTATGGACGTGCTTGTGGATGGCCGGCCGTGGAAGCGCTGACTGACACAGTTCCACAGTTACACTGAGTCATATTGACTTGCATTATCTTACCTAACCCTTGTACAGTACGGATTTTTTATCTCAACATTTGCAACCACACAGAAAATGGTTTTAAATTGTAATGTGTCAAACGACTGTGAACAGAATGTGCTAATTACAGAAAACCTGCAAAAATACTTGTACTTCTCTTCTTTTTAGTAAAACCATGAGATCACGTAGTGCTGCTTATTTGTACTGATCTATTGTAATGTTTAATTACCTATCCAACCTCTAAAAACAAGCAAACAAATTAAACTTTTGAAGAGACATGAGATGTGGAACTTGACTAAACTCTTTCTTTTAAGCTTTGGTTTATAAAAACCTAGTTTGTATTAATCTGACTTTTACAACAACAGTTCACAGATTTGGTGAGTAAATTGGTAAAATTATTCGGCTGAAGACAATTCCACTCAGACATGAAATATCTGCAAAGACACTGTGAAAAAGCTTTAAATGAATAGTGGTAGATGATAAAAAGAAATCTGGTCCCTGCCTGGGCTTAGTTATAGAAAGGTTATCGTTTTCCAAGAAATTTCAGAAAAATTTCTTATCTTCTAGATCTTCAGAAGATTTTTTTTCAAGCATTGTAAACAAAGAAATTGCTTTTAAATCAAAATGGAAATAGGAAAGAGGGATCACACATTTTCCTTCACTCTTATCTCCCACTTTAAAGAACAAAAATCAGTAACTGAAAGTTTCAGAAAGTAATAAAAACAGTAAGATAATGATGATGTTAGGAGACAGAGAAAAAAAATACATAAAACTGAAAAGAATTCAACTAAATTTCACTGTGAATTTTGGGAAATGGACTCTCATGCTCTTATTCACAGCCAAGTTTTATGCAAATACGTTTGTCCCTTCACAACTGTGTATTTTCTGCTGTGTCAGTCTGGACCCTTTTTGTGCCCCTGGCACAGCAGGTCTCCCGACGCAGCAAGTTTTGCAACAAACCAAACGATAAGGTAGGAATTTCTAGACTTGCCAGTCTCAAACCCTGAAATGTGAAATGTATTTCAAAACTCTAACCTGTATGTAGTATTTGGAACGTAGACATCCCTGGCAGGAAACTCCAGGATTTCTCTTGTAGGTCTAACTCTGCTGTCTGGGTAAAGTTTGACTTGCAGCAACTCCGGAGTTAGACAGTAATGGGGATTCTCTGGAGCTGGAGATATGTCTATCTTTAATTGAGCTGTAAAAAGAAAATTATTTTATTACAATAAATAGAAGTTAATTTAAGTCAAAAAGCATATTCATCCTTTGTTTCTTCAGGTTAATATCCTATATGTTAATTTCATAAATAAACAAATGATAAGTTACAGCCAGTGCAGATTTGTTAAGAACAAATAACAGCGAATCAAACTGATATCTTGGGCAATTGGGGTACCAGATAATAAGAACCAACATAAAATATGTATCTTAACAAGTCCCAAATGTTTATCTTAACAAGTCCCAAATGTTCTCATCAGAAGTTGGTGAAATCGGGCCTAGGTAATGCTACTGTGAGGCCCAACTATAGTTAAAAACAATATATTCAAAGTCTCATCAGGAATCTTGTCTACCAAACCAACAGGATACATCAGAAGTTGCTGAAAGCTAATTTGCATCAAGATTATTGAATATTTTCCTTAGCAAGTCAGCTGACAGTACTGACTGTACAATTATTGTTGGTGGATGACACTGAGGCTGGAATGACTGTAAAAATTTAGAAGACTGGAAAGCTGGAGAAACAGCATCGAACTACTAAGGTGACACATAAGAAGGAGAAAAGGACTTGCATTAAGAAGGAGAAGTCAAACACACAAATATTTAAAAAATAATAACAATTGGCATGGATCAATTTTGTAGAAAGGGGCTGGATGACAGCAGTGACAATAAGCCAGTGTCCAGAAGAAAGCTACAGCCATTCTAAGGGCAGTGTCATGTGGAAGACACTGGAGACAAATTCTCCTGCTTTGCTCGGCATGTGGTCTCGGGAGGATTTTAGAGCACTGTGCTTGAAGAAAAGCACGGACAGAGAAAGAAGTAAGCAGAGGGTAACAGACAATTTTACAATCACAACCTCTGAGGAAGGGTTGAAAAAACTCTGCGATTGGTTAGGCTACAAAATGGAGGCGAGTCAGAGTGAACTAATAACAGTGTTCAAGCACTTGAAAGGTTTTGATAACTGCCCTGAGGGCACGACAGGCCATAATCAGATTAATTTGCAGCAAGACAATTTTGCAAAATTTTCTTAATAGCTAACCTGACTACAAGGACAGCTGAGCACTGGGCGAGATGATCTAAGGAAGCGGTAGGATTGCTGTCACTGGAGATTTTTAAGAACAGGTTAAGTAAATATTGTCAGGGACAGGTCAGGGACCAGTGATGTTTCACCACTAGCATGCCAGCATTTTTACTTCCCCTTTCTCAAACAGAGGTGGAGTCTGTTCCTATTAACCAAAGTGGAGTCGGGAGAGAGACCTCCTCTTAGCAAGAAAGCGGCATTTTACTGAGGAAAACAGAGGATCCTCAGCCCCTGCCGGGTTTAGGGCTTTGGGTTTTTTTCATCTGCTCACTTACAAGAACTGGGTGGTAACTGGAAGGAATAACCTTAACACATGTGAGGCAAAAAGATCTCATTGGATACCTGTGATGGGTCTCAGTCTCCGTAACACTGTCGATGGTCGTCTCATGTCAGCAAGGCATTTGTACAAATCTTCATCGCTCAGGCGATCGCCCTCCTGTCGGATGTTGGGAAGAAAATGGTTATCTACACAGGATTGTGGAGAGAATAAACAAACCATCTAATGCCGTAGTCTCCTTCCTCTAATATCAAAATGTACCTTCCCAGAGAAAGGTGTACAGATTAACAAGCTAAATTACAGTTCGTGTCTCTATCCTTTTCCCCTTCCTTTTTTCCTTATTAATCATCGTGACAACTGCAGGAACTTCTCATTGAAAACCTTTCCTCTCCCCATCAATATTATCTTCTTCAAAACTGAGGCTGGCTGTTAAAAGATTCCCCCAAAATATCCAATTTTTAGCAAGTATAATAGTTTGAAAAAGTATCCGTCATTCAGGTAGTGATCCTCATTCCTTCTCCTCCCCCTTTTCTTTGGCACGAGCCTAAAAGAGTTACTTTTCAGGAGAAGTGTTAAGAAACAGTGGGAAGTGGAAGGAGTCTGTTGTCAGTCTTCCTTCTGCCACATTCTGGTAGCTCAGAATTTCATTAATTTTGGAAACATTATAGAAAATGTGACTCTGCCACCCTCTAACTATCCAAAAGCAGAAGATATCTGATAATAAAGGTCATAAATCACAATACAAAAAAAGGAAGAAAATGGAAGGATAAAAATGATGAGTAGTAGTCAATTAATTGTACTCAACAGGAGAAAAGGAAGGGATGATAGAAAACAAAAAACAGAGAAGAGTTAGAAACTTAAGATCGAAACTCAATGTTCAGCAATTTTTAAAGGACAAACTGATAAAACAAGCTGTTTTGAAGTTACCAAGCAAAAACAACCTCGAAAAAGTAAATAAATACATGCTTTTGTAAATTATTACTAACTTAGTGAACTGGTGTGTGTTACAAAGAGAGCTACAGAACATGGGCAGTGGGATGGCCGCATTAGCCACACATTACAAACTCTTTTTTTTTTTTTCCTTACTTTCACACTTTTCTTGGGTGAATACATTATGGAACTGGATTTTATTAATATCCCAAGTAAAAGGAACTTCCTGCTCTGTGTCACTCAGACCCCAAAGATACCATTCACAGAGCCCAATTTCAGTGATACTGAGTTTCATGGAATCACGGAGCAGCAGAGGCATCGGTCACCTCCACTTCCATGGTTTGCACCACGATAACTTCATGCCCCTGATGACATTTCTCCTTATTTACACTACTGTATTTAAGAGCAGACTTTGGATAGCCGTTCCCAGTGAAAGTGGCATGTAACCAAAACAATCAGAAAAAAAAAAAAGAGCTTAACCAACTTTCAACCTATAGAACTTAAATCTTTGTATTCCCAGTAATCAAGAAATCAGTCCAAAAAATATCTGATTGGACACTATTAAATCCCATTTTATACACAAAGGTGACATTGAAATTAACAATTTTCCTTAACTAGATACGGCATTAAGCAAATCTTAGCAAAAATTAACAAACAGAAACCATTTTCTAAGCTTAACTAAAAATTTTATTCCGTTTAATTCTGTTTTCTACCGCTTCTCAGGAAAATCCCAAGCTCTGTCTAGGAGAATCTGCCACTCAGCAAAGCAGCACCAGAAGTTAAATGTTTTGTTTTCTCAGCAATGTTTTCTCATCCAGGGAACTGATGCCAACCTCAAATCATATTGATGAACCCGGTTCTGAGCCTGCTAATGTTTCAATGGGAATGCCAATCACCTGATGAAAACAAAGGAGTCAACTGACCATCATGATAAAGGCTATGCAACTCCTAGACTAGGACAAATCCCTGGAATACTTTTTGGCACATGCTAACCCAAAGAAGTTATCCTCAGCTTTTGTGAATTTGCTTCTATAAGCATTTTTCCAAAATTTTCCAAATAGTTTTACCACAAGGCCGGGCAGTGATTTTTCCAGTGCATGCTAGAAAAATCTGGAGCAAAATAAACTGGTGTTCTTATGGGGGGACCAGATGTATTAGTTGGAGTGGTTAAATCACTATGCCATAATGATACTTTATCATTCAAGTCAGAACAGCTAATACTTTCAAATTCCATGACATAATTATCCACAGTAAGTACTCTTAGCACCTGGTATAATAAACCCACCATATGCCATTCAAAGAAATCCTGTGATCGGGGAACAAGATATTACATGTATTGAAAGCATCACAGATTAATCGTTCAGGTCTAAACTGACTTCACATGATCAAATCATTCTGTCTAAGCAGTGGCTCCTTAATTAGATAGCTTCATACAATACCTGTTTAAAGAAGTTTGTCACTGTCAAAGTAGCTGGTCTAAAACTGGTTAAATTGCAAGCCTCATCCCCACTTGTGGTTCTTTCTAACGAACGCCTCCCGACAATACTGGAATTCCGCCTCTCTGACCACGATCCTTTACGTTCTTCAAAACACACAAAAACAAAAAGGGGGAGGAATTAAAATATTTAAAAAAAAAAAAAAAAGAAGAAAACCGACTGACGAAGAGCGTACTTTTGTCCCAACCAGGATTTTTCTACATAAGAAGATAGCTGCTGCTTTTGGAAATTATGCAATGAGCGTGATAGAAGAGGTGGTTATGGTAAGACAATCGCACTCCTGAGGCATCAGGAGGCTGTGAAGCACAGCGGACTACTCCTGCTCCTCTCACAGCAACCTCACCCCAGCGCCTTACTGCTATTATAAAAGTCTTTCTCCTGTGGAGATTTATGTATTTCTCTTGCTCTGAAAGATGATGAAGTTGGCAGTTTTGGGGATGCTGAAGAGCAGTTTCAGATGAGCTGCGTGGTTCACAAAGATTAATCCACTCCTTTGGAAAAATGTTCATCAGCCTGTAACACGCGCTCAGTCTTAGAAGCATGGTTTTAAATAATATAACAGATGGTTTGCTTGTAAAATCCTTGAAAGATAAATCCATTTGTTATCACGGACTTTGCTGTTTTATTTCAAGCATGACCCAAGACTATCAGAAGGCCTAGGGCAGGGGGAGGAAGGAGATAAAAAGGAGCAATGGCAGATACAGGGTATTAATCAAGACTTCAGAGAACTCTGGATTTGTCCACATTCCCTCACGCAGGTGCCAGATACTGTACCTCCTGTGCCAACTTCTACTTCTGTGGAATCTCTTTCCAAACTTCCAGCGCTGCTCACGATGTTCATTAAATGAATGGCTGTCCAGGCAAAAGGCATTCGATACTTGCCCAGTCTTTGGCAAAACTGTTCCGCCTGGCCTTTCAGTTTTTCCAATTTTTCCTTATTCTGTAAAGAAAACATTCAATCCAAGAGATTCAAAGGAAAGGAGAGGTTAAAAAAAAGGTTCATGTAGCAAAATCAGTAAGTTACAACGATATCTTTTCTGACGTGCAATGATTTTTGTGCTTCAATAGCACCTTCTAGAGGAGGATCACCAAGTGCCGGGCAACCAGATTTCTGCTTCACAAAACTGCCATCAGGCCAACAGTACCAGTCACAGAATGGCCAGAAGGTCAGAGAAACTGGTTTCATGCTCTTGAGCCTACTGAGTAGTCTCACCTGCCCACTCCCCTTTTAAGAAAAGCTGAACTTTACTCCATGAGTCTGAAATGGTCTTTCTTAATGTCATTTTATGCAGCAGGTGCTCAGATCACCTAGAGTTGCATGGGAAACTGAAAACATTCCTCCAATTCTTCTACATACCAAAGGTTTCCTTTCCAAGATGTCTTGCACATCTCACAAAGATGAGTTGGAAAATAACACACTGAGCTCAAATCAGAGATTTCTCCTTCTGACTGCTAATAAAATCAGAGGTTTGTTGTCCTATAACCACTGTTGTATCCGAGAAAGCACTTCAGAAAAATAAAATAGCAGCCTTTGGGTGAAAAGGTGGAGGAAAGGCCATAGTGCAGGTGTCCCCGAATTCTGCAGGTGCCACCAGCATTTCTGTTTGCTCCTGAACCTACCAAATCTTCAATTCCCACCTAGACTCCAGTACACGACAATGAGCAACCAGCTGCCAGCTGCAGAGAATAGATGACATTCTTCCCTGTGCAAAATCTTTCCTTTTAGCCCTGCAAGAAGACAGGCTGCATTTAAACACACAAAGGGAAGACAAAAAAAATCAGTCAAACTGGGGCAGACAAATTGGGTCCATGCCATCCACTGCACTTTAAAATGCCCCAGACTTTACTGCACAGGGTGATGCCCAAACATTTGAAGTCAGGAATCAAAACGCTAATGAAAAAAGCAAACACTAAAGTATAAAAATTTACTGTATGAAAAGAGGACAGTTTCATCCTGCTGTTGAGTGTGGTCCTTCTTTACAGTGTAAGAAAAATCATCAGAAAATAGCTAAAAGGAGAACCAGAAACGCCATCCAATTCAAAACCAGGCCTGATGGAGAATCTCCTGTTAACATGTATCATCGGCTTTGTAACCTTTCTGAAGGCAGGCAGAGGTGCTGTGATGGGGTTAAGCTGCAGAAGCAACAGAAAAGTTGAAATTTTACTGCAAATTCACATCAAAAGGCTGCCTTCAATTGACCCAGCCACAAGCACTGAGCCAATCCTTTGGGACAGGGAATCACAGATGACTGAGCTTGATGGTAATAACCACACACCTCCCCTGTCGGCAACAAAAACTGATGACCTTTAACTACTCTACCCCAATAAGGCATCAAGATTCAAGGTCTTTGACTCTTCTTTGGCCTTTAGAATTTGACTAGATTCTAAATTAAAAATAGATCCCTTTAACAGCAGGAACAGTGTCAATGGCTTCTAAGTTCAAGGTAAAAGAAAATAACGTTTAATTTGTTAGTAACAAAATGCCTTAAAGCATTTGTAGCCAAATTTAATCAAAACATTACAAAAAAAATAAAAAATCTTACCTTTGCTGCATCTGATTCTTTAAAAATCATATAAGGTTCTGCACACTCCCCAATATCTCCCTGTTGTAATACTTTTTCCAGCTGAGAAGGGAAAATGAACCATTATGAGGACATGTATCCAGCAAGGACTGTTAAATTAAACAAACACTACGAAGCAAAATTATTCTTTCAAAAGAGTTAAAGCTTGATTTCCCTTTCAGGGCACAAGCATTTGCACTTAAGTTGTTAGAGCTATTAAGTTCCCGGATCTCCATCCATAACTGAATCACAAGTGTAAAATATAGGTTCAAAGGGAACATATACCACTTCACTTCGGTCTGATCAGTTCTAGAGCCACTTTCAGTTCCTTTTTAAGGTCTTAAACACAGTTTTTGCTGTCTTTGGCTTCATCATTTCAGAATTCTGTTCTTCCTTCTCCCTATTAAGGGCCGATTGCAGCACTAAAACAAGTACTGCTTTAAATCAGTGCGCTTCCAAATCCAATAGTGAAGTAATAATTAAAATTAGCCCAAGAGTAGATGTTTGCTTCTGAAGTCTCCAGGCTAAGCCAATGCCTCTTGAACACAAAAGTGGTGAAGGCTCAGTTTCTAACAGAAATATCTTCCCTACCACATGCGTGAAGATTGTTTCTTTCAGAAGCATCCTGCCCCCACACACACCTGCTGCTGTGCACACACTGTTTTTAGACTAGAATAGCTTTAAACTTCTCCCATGCTTCCAAAGAGCCTTTCATACTTGTCTATTAGCAGAACTCCAAGAGGCCACCACAATATAAAGAACAAAACTACTTTCCATCCAATCTTGCACTCCCTGATGAGTTTATGCTAGAAATACCAGCTGCCTGAAAACTGGTTTCCCAGTAAGACCCATGTGAAAATCCCTACGCATCTGTCTTATTTATCCCTGACTGTATCCTTTTCATCAGCAAATCAAAGTATCACCTAAGCCACCAGGTCCTCTTGGATCACTGGTCTTACAAGCGCTAATGTGCAGTCACAAGGTCTTGGGACAGAGCCTCATCTCATAAATATGGGGTTCTTACTTCCTCCTATCGTGTAAAAATCAGAAGAGTGAATATGTGTGCATAGGCATAACATGATTTTTAGAAAGAATTCAGAGAATCATACTTAAAATTGGAGATCAGAATATGTTCCAACACTACAGAAAGCCTCAATCTCACCTGGGACTGTTTGATCATCCAACAAAGCCTTAAAGCATTTTCAAAAGCTTCTTCCTCATATAAGAAGCAGGTCATGAAGAACTTGCATAAACTTCAGTCAAGGGAGTTCTTAAAACACAGCACTTCACTAGCAGGAATGCAACCACTGCCCTTCAGTAGCAAAGCATGTATAGAACTCCCCTGTTTTACAACAGGATGATTTTTATGCAGAGACCAGCAAAAAACCCTGATTCAAATGCCAAGCTGAACTAGTAACATCTGTGCCCTCATTGAATCAAATGAAAGAAGAGAAAATACCTTATCTTTGTACACTTTATTCCAAGAGTGACCAATGTGGCATTTTATTTCGGTTATGGATTTCCCTCTCATAGTGAATTTGATTCTTAAGGACATTTGAAAATCTGGCTTAAGAGCATGTATCATTTTTTAAATGAGATTCAGATCAATATGTATTTTTAAATTCACTCACTTATCTATCATCTGAAGGAGTCAGCACATTGTTTCATATGAAAACCAAGGTCAAGCCCCAGAAAGCTGCTGTATATCAAGCAAACCTTTGTGCTCTTTTCAGTTTTGCAATAACACAATAATGCAAATCTTCACTGAACTGTTTCTGTTACAAAGGAACTTAATTTACCAAGTGAGAATATCTGAAACAGAACAGAATTCTGTGGTCTCTGTGTTTACACTTTGGAGAACAGAATTATGCTCTCCCAATGTAACTAAGAAGTCAACTGGTCAGGCAGACTGGATTATATTTTATTTGAAACACAAAACAAGAGACATTCATAATTTAAATTTCTCTGGTGTTTCTTACCTTTATTACCAGAAAGACATCTTGAGAGGGATAAGTGATAGAAAAAATGGCAGATCTGGCCAGCGTGGATATCGCAGCCGGGGGCACATGGGGACGAAGCATTCCCTTCATTTGTTCAGAGTTTAAATCAAAGTAGAAATTTTCTGAAATCTAGGGAAGAAATTGAATAGCTTTAAGCATTAGTTATAGTTTTTTGTTTGTTTGTTTTGCTAAACTCTTCATAAACACAAGAGACAATGTCAAAAGACAAGTAAAAAAACTACCAACACTGTCTCTTTTCAAACCACATATAAAAAGAAAAACAAAAAGGCCTTTTTGTTAAGAAATCAAAGCAGGACAGTGGGGAAGGAGAAAGGAACTGGAGCAAACAATACATACCACCTATAAAATTTCTTTGCCTCCTGTAGGGTATGCAGTTCCACTACAGGACTAAGAGTTACAATTACTATCTGAATTGAAAATATCAATAAGTATCAGAACAGAAAACAATCTTTAAGATCATTCACAGAAAAAGGCAAAACAAAACATCCTTAAGGTGAGACAGTGACTTTTCTTCACTAAAACACCAAATCCTCCACTGTATTAAGCTTCAAAGCCAAAGCAAATGTGAGCTGGTTCTCAACACCAGAGGTCACCAGAGAACTTACTACGTGAGAGAAAAAAAATGGAGTAATGAGACGATAAAATTGGGTTATGAAATGTGATTTAAATATTAAACAAAGTTCACATAATATTCCACATACTCTCATCTACATAAGTTAAAACTCAATGCATTAAATTCAAGCCTTAGAGAGATAAATGTCAAAATGCATATTTTTAACATTTTTCTCTCTGCTACTGCTAATATCTTGAATTAGGAAAACTAAGAGACTCTTCAAATATTAATTACAGAACATAAATAGGGGAATAAATGTATTTTGCATTTCCTATAACTTAGATCCTGGAAAGACTGCTCAGTTTTGTTTTGAATTCAGCAATTTTAGCATGTATGACTTTCTTGTGCATTATTTAAAATGTTACTTGGACACATACCATGCTGAGTCATGAAAAAGAGATTAAGAAAGTCATAAAAACTTAATTTAAATTAAAGGTTTCGGTTACTAAAGGTCTCTCCGGGGAAGAGACTTTTGAAAGCCAAGATTGGACAAAATATATATTCTGATTTCAGGCACTCACATATTAAATAATATTTTTAGAAAAGTGGTTATACTGCAGCTGTGTTACTAAGCAGAAGAAGAACACTCAAGATGGTTTGTGAAATGCCTTCATCGTTCTTCCAACCAACAGTTCGTCACTGTCTTCAAAAAGGCTTATTTCCAGAATTAATTCCTCCTCTTTTTTTTAAATACAGGTTTGCAATGCTTCAGTGGAAGAATCATCACTCAAGTAATTAAAAACCTACCTTTTTCTTTTCTTTGACGTCATACAAGGCCAAACTTGCAAAAATGGGCTCAATTTCTATTTCAAATCTTAAAAGAAAGAAACACATAGCATCAGTGGGCTTACATTTTGTAAAAAAGAATTACCCACCCTCTCCTTAAATCCTTCCTGGGTGACGGTTGCCCACTGATAAGCCAAGGTGTCAGGAACAGCTGAGCCAATGTAAGGGCTCCCTCCTGCTGAAAAAGGATCTTGCTCCCCAATTTTCCCCTCTCACTCCTCTCCTTTCCCATTTCTTCCGCATCTTCTCTGCTCACTGCACCAGGATGTGCATGGGGTGCTCCTTGGACCTTCTAAAGGCCATTTCAACTCCTTGACCCAACAGGACAGCTGCGATTAGGGTCACAGGACACAGTTCTCCAACTGTTTTTATCTCTTCAAGTGTTGTCTGAAAGCTAAGCAAAGCAAACTAATAGCTTCCTTAAAGGGAGAGGAATTATTAATTGGGATAGCTGGACCTCTGATTACCTTCAGAAGCTTTCCTGGGTGCTAATTTCCTATGCTGACCTCTTGGCAGGGCTAAATGGCCAATCCCTCCTCTCAACATTACTGACCAGAAAGCTCCTTCCTCTGGAGAGTTGGGGACAGGGATTTTGGCAGCTGTCAACATTTAACTTTTGTCAGAAAATACCAATAAGCTCAAAGACTCTCTCAGAAAGCTGTCCGTTTTTCAGGGTAACTCTTACCAAGCGGTTTTGCTAACTGAAACACCTCCAATAAAAACACTGACCTACCAAATAGAGCTGAACTTAGCTTTAAATCACCTGGGAAGTTAAAGAAATTAAAGAACATTCAAAGCCTGTCCCTACACCAAAGCGAGCAGAGGCTGAAATGCCATTCTCCTGTTTGCTCAGCCTCCCCAGGAAATTAATGCCCAATGCACGGTGCCCCTACACACTGTGTCCTTGCTGAGCTCTCAGCTTTTTAGCCTGGAACTCCTCCTGACAACAGGGAGAACAACATATGGGACCACATCATCAAACGGGTATTTCCGCAGTTTTGTAACAAAGGTGAGATTAACCTGAAAATGACCCTGCTTAGGTCATCTTAGCCTTCTCTTTAGGAGAGAGACTCCACATTACAAGCTTCTTTTTGTGCCACAAACACAGCATGACCTTGGATGCTCACTATTGCAACAGGTCCAGTTTCAGAGATTATTTTGGTACACAAACAAGCCTGTACCTGGGCAGGTTTGCTATAAATTTACAGTCAGCAAGAGATGCTTTAATAGCAGAAAGCATTAATTTCCAGCATCTAACTTATTTATGCTAAAGACACCATCCTTTGGAGAGGAAGCTCCACTGCTACTGCATATTATGTTGTTCCAGTTCATAAAAGGCTGCAAAATCAGTTCATCTCTATGGCTATATTAGGTCCTGGAGTACTCTCCGAGCAGGAGATATGTCCCACACATATATCTCAGTTATGAGCCACAATGTAGTCTAACTGGAGCTCTCTAATAAGAAGGGTTGACCTAACTGAGGACACAGAAGATGAATACAGCAGTGTGGAAAATCAGTTTTGTACTTTATTTCTCCAAGGGAATAACAGTAAAATTTTACCTTGTGTTATTAGAGAAGAGTTATAGGCAATGAACCAGCTGCAGGTAACCCTATATTCAGGAGCTCCACTTCATTAAACTTGTTTAACAGGTTTCTATTCCTCCAGTTAATGCTTGCTAAGTATATAAAGTCTTCACTCTTAAAGGGACACAGTCAAGGTTGTTGAGCCTAAACTTCAGCAAATCTTTGGTTGTCTGATATTTGAAAGCTTCAGCATTTTTAATCATTTTCATTTCCCACTTAAACGTTCTCCTTAGAGAGATGAACACCAACCACTGGCCAACTTCAGAGCCCTCAACGAACAAAGCGTGTGTCCTACTAACATGGAGAGGTATAGCTATAGGTGGGCTTACAGACAACACAGAGAAAAGCCAAGGAAGGTGTACACTTTCTCTATCACACCACTACAGAAAGTCTGGAAGGTAAAACTGCCCAATGCACAGTACTGCCTAACTTACCCTTTACAGAACTAACCTATGACCAACCAAACAATGTTACATCCCTCCAAGGGTAATAAACAAGGCTGCAGAGTTATTCCAGATGAACGTGGATACAACAGCAGGTTTAAATTCTCAGTTTCTGTAATGCAGCTGTCTGTTGGAGGGATACTTACTTAAGGGACAAACACTTCACCAGGAGTCTTTGGCCAAAGTGTTCTTTGGGTACTTCAGGGACACTAAGTCGTTCTATAGGCTCCTCCTGAAATTCGTGACAGGAACAGCAGTTTAGAGACACAACACTTGTATAAACCTAATGCCATAATGAACCAAACATACGTATTGCTTTTTTCTCCTAAGACACTAGCAACAACTTAACACGAGGTTTACCAGCATGTTGCATTCAGCAGCAGCTATAAATATGTTAAGTTAAATGCCTTTAATGCTTCTACATTATGGGGGATTGCATAACCATAAAGGAAAACCAATCTCCAGAAAGTAATATCTATGGCAAGAAAATATGCTAAAAAGCACGTGACCTGCAAAATAGCTAAGGTTCTCATGGATATTAAACACAACTGATCTTAACCCCTTTGAATCCGTGGCAGACTGACAATTTTCACATTCCCTGTACCTTTTGCTTTTTTAGTCTCATCCTTAAAATATATAAAATACCTCATCTGGTGCTGGATGTAGTGCAAAAAGCTCCTTATGCCTACTGGACTTCCTCTGGTCTTCATTGTGGTGGTCGATCTCTTCGTTGGGGGTTCGGTCCAGTAGGTTTGGGAGAAGGGCATCTGGAAGGGAGTTCTTCAGATCAAAAATACTGCATGCCCAGCTGCCCCGGGGAGTATCGTCAATCGACATTGAACGTCGTTTAAGGTCATCCTGAGATTCAACAAATTAAAAGCAACTTATAATGGGAAAGGGACTGCACTTTTAAAACATGGCTATAAATTAGGTTTTATGTAGCAAGGTTTTAAAGGTACATTACTTGTTCATCCTGGTAACTGTTGCCATCTGGAGCTTCGTCAGACTCAAAGATCTGCTTGGGGAGCCCCTTTTGCCTCTCCTTCTGTTTGTCTAAGGTGTTGGGATTAAATCCAGTTCCCAGCTTGTGGTATCTGAAAACAAAGTATTTCAAATGCACTCTTAGCATCCTTTTTCACCCCAAACCCAGAAGGAGAATTACAGAACAAACCCCGTATTATCAGTGTGGGTCCTCTCAAAGCATAAACTGCTCTCTGCAAACAGTATTTCCAGTCATCCTGCACTGTAGCTGTGTAATAATCCATCCACCAGTATTCCAGTACTACAATGTGACTCTGTTCAACTATAAAACAACCCTGGGTGATGTCAAAAGAAGTATTATCAATGGCCAATTAAGGTCATGATAAAACAGGCAATTGTGATGCCACGCTTAAAACAGGCCAAGGACACAGGGATGGGAGGCCAGTGGTTCTGCTGGAGCAAGCACTGACTTGGAGCAGACAGTGCTTTAAAAAGACATACCTTTAAAAACCAAAACACCAACTTCAGGTAGTTCTGCATGAAGCACAGAAGTCCTGAGCACCTCTGGAAAACACGGCTTTCCAACCCCAACTAAAATGAGCATCTTCCTAGAGCATCTTTATAAGCAGAATCGGGTCCTTCAGAGCTTTGCAGGGTCTACAAGAGCTTGTGAGTAAACAGTCTGTCTACTGTGGCTGACAGGATCAGAGCTCTTCAGCTCACAAATCTTTGGGTACCAAATGGCACTACATCTATATTTACACACACATATGGCCACAGCCACAGTCTCCTCACAATACACACTCTAAGTCAGTTCCCAAAGAAGCGCTGGGGTCACGTCTAGAATTAATTGTTCTTATCCTGCCCTGTTACTAAAGTTACCACAGAAGGATGCACGGACGTGCTAGCAGTGAGTAATGAAAGGGAGGAAAAGGAGGAGGAAAGTGTTTTCCTCATTAGGTTATAATTCCCGAGAGCTGAACAGTACGATGTGTATAATCCTCACCTGGGTGTCTGCATTTCAATCACAGCTCCACCAAGAAGTGTAAATTCATTCTAAATCAGACCTGACTTCAGAGGTGCTTGTGATCATTGCTGCCTTCACTCCGGCACACAGAAATTATGCCGTAAGGCTGAAATTAGAATACGCTGTTGTTTTTTTCAGGCCAGTGAAGAAAACTTATTTACCTTTTCCAATACCATTAAAGTAATCACCGAATGGATAGATTTGACTGCCTCAAAAAAACATTTTGGTTACAAAGAACTGGAGACAGAGACTGACAAGAAGATTATTTCCCCTGGAGGTGGGGAGAGAGAAGGATAGTACATAAGTCATGTTCTTAGAAGGTAGAAGAGCTGGATTTTGTACCCCCAGAGCTAGCCAACGCATCTGTAACCATCCAACAGGATGGATTAAGAGAAACCTGTTAGTATCCTTATGGGAAAAGCAATTCAATCCTCCCCAGCCAGGCTTTGGGTTCTTCCCCTTCTCCAGCAGTAACTCTTCTGTTTCTACTCTGTCCACTGCCATGATTTTATCCAACTAAAAACTGCTGTGAATGTTTATGGAAGTGCCTCTCCTCCCCTGAAGGGGCAAGACAACCTCTGACTGTAGTTCAACCATCAGTCAGCACACCTTCAACCCGCTCAGGCAACTCTGATGTCTGTAACTTCTCTATCTTCAGCTTCATGCCTTCCCTGATCCAGAACACAATCTGCAGCCGATCTGCACAGGACAGAAAGCTCTGCTGCCTCCAGCTAAACCTCCTCAGCGCAAGAATCACAGTCAGGTATTCTGGATACCAGCAAAACTCACTGAGAAACCAAGAGGTATGCACCAAAGGTCACATTGTCCAAGCCTACTGCATCTTCTAGACTCTGCCCACAAAAGCTGGGAGTTAATAAAACATCTCTCTCTCTCAAGGACTTCTTTCTTGGTGGCTCTTTTGTTTTATTTTGGAGGGGGATGGTGGGGTGGGATGTATGAGATCACAAAACACACTTTTATTAGGTCATCTTAGCACTGCACAGTGTATCTATCTTCAGCATCCCCTGAAGTGATTGTCGGGACAACATTAAACCAGTGAATTGTAGCAACTGCCACAAGAGCAGAGCTGTAGCTGGAGCCAAGTCATTTGTAGGTGACGCACGTCACACGGATCACTTCCTCCTTGACAGCAGCTCCTGAAGTCATCAGACTTTCAATCATCCGAGAGCGTGTATGTTCCAGGTAAAGCTACTCAGAAACCTTCCTGCTAATTTGCATAAATTAATCAATGCATGCACATTCTCTAAACTGTTAACTCATTAGGTAAATGTTGTGCTAGCTCACATATTAACAATTATTTGTTTAAATTATGTACTTTCTTAAAGTCTCTCTGGGCACAAATGAAAACCGCAGAGGGCACCTTATCTATTAGGCGGTTGTGACTACACATAAATCTTACTTTTTTACAAAATTAATGTAACTTCTCTCTAAAAAGAGCTAAAAGGATATGGAACAAAGAAAGAAACAAATGTTGCAAGTAATTTTACATGTTTGCACTCCCTAATTTCTCTACCATTCTAAAGAAGCAACTGCTGACTAAAATGGCCTAGATTTTCAAAAATGCCCCTCGGGGTTTTGACGTCTGAGATCTAATTTTCCAAACACAAAGCATCACTTCATCTAAACACAAAGCATCAGTTCAGCTGGGCTGGGCAACTCAAAGCCAGGGCCTGTGGAATCGGTAGCCAGGACAATAATTTGCGAGCCTCCTCGTGCCAGACAGTCACCCTGCAAAAATTTAAATACGAAATCAAGCTGACAAATACCCCAGGGAAACTCACTTTCTGTTGACAATCGCCCAGTCTTCTGTGTAACTTCTTACACAGTCCCTCACGTGAGGGTCCATCTCACTGTTGAAAGAATAAAAATAGACAACTTCAAAGTTGTGGACGTGATAATGAACTTCTGAAACATACATTAAAAATTTCTACTTTGGTTCGTATTTACTCCTTCAGGGATTTACAGAGAAAAATTCCAGGCTTCAAGCCTTGCAGATACTCAAATGCAGAAGAATGCTCATTCCCTTGAGCGAGGTGTCACCCTGTCACCTCCTACCTCTCCTCGGGGACGGCCGACACGAGGGTCCGGCATTCCCTGGGGGTGTACACAACCTCGATGTCATCGGGAGGGAACTCGAGCAAGTCTCGCAGGGGACCGGACTCCACCGCAATGGGGTGTGTGATAAGGTATTCTTCCAAATCAACTGGCTCCACGGCTTCAGTAAGTGGCACCTGGGAAGAGACAAGCGACGTAAGGGCCTTAAAACAAAGGAAAAAAAGAGGGGTCACATGCACATATTGTACTTTCCTTTTAAACCAGCTCTTCTGCCTCGTTGAGGAAACTTGATCTGACATCAGACGAAAATTAAGTGTTAAGCTTACAGTGTTAACCTTAGCTAATACACATCACAAAGCTATTTTTCATGTCTTATCTTTTATCTTACATCTCTCTGGATAGTTCTATGATGCGTACCACCATCATCTAAAAAAATTACAATTTTTAAGAAAGGATTTTCATCTGTTTTCGAGAAATTCATCAGTTTGCATCAAATGACAATTTTGCGCTTTATTTCCCACGTGTATGATTCAGTATTTGGTTTTGCCCTGCTCTGATCACAAAGGGAACCTTCACCCTGATCCAAGATGCAAGAACCCTCTCCCCCTCGGGCACAGCCCCCAGACAGGAATCCAGAGCAGGGGCTGAGTTACCAGGAACTCATGAAGCCACAGAACTCTAAAGATTAACATTATTTTGAATTAAACCATTTCTCTGGCAAACGGGAAACACAATGTTCGTCTACTACAGGTACAAGTTTAACCACCTCTTCTCCCTGATATTAGGACCTTTGATGCCACAATGTCTCTGCCCATGCCAGGAAGGGACACAGTTCTAAATTAAATGGCATCTTTCCTGGGCACAAAGCTTGCACCCGAAGCATAAGGAATGACTGAAAAAACACACAGGCAGGAAAACAGTAGATTTCACTGGCAGTACTGGTCTCACCATACTGAAAAAGAGAAAAAGAGCTTTTTTTAAATACATGGAAAAAAAACTGCGTAAGCTGGATACATATCACATTGCATAACTGTGTATTTTTACATATGTATATTGTATAAAGACATATATATATTCTGATATGAGCTCATTATGCTATGAGGCTGTACATAAACATAGACATTAAGAAAATGAAAGACTGAAAACAAGTTTTGAGGAACCTGTCTCTGCAGCAACTGACAGATTTCCTAGAGTTCCCTGGCACATCCCAGCAAGGCTGAGTTGTTTAATATGAGTCACAAAAACACATCAAAATTCAGCAATTTTTCTCTACTACTTCCTCTTTCCTGTCATCCAGAAGATTTCTGTGGGACAGGGAACTATCCTGTAACGTGTCTTCTGTTGGAGATGACTTAAAGAAGAACTGCTGAAGTTTTAAATGTGCTTCTCAAAAAAATTGCTAATCCAATTATTCCAAATTCCAGTTTCGAAACCTCTATTGCCAGAAAGTTCTGCAAAGAATCAACTTTTTATGCAAGGAAAAAGACTTGGCTGACACAGAGGGTATTGAAAGAATGTCTCCTACTGCAGCCAACTTCAATGAATACTCTAATTTTCTTAAAATACAGAAGGCAAATCTCTCAGCAGAAAAACGGTGTGACTCCAGTGAAGTCAGGTGAGTTGGACCAGGTGACTTTACACCAGATAAGAATCAGGTCCATTAAAAAGATATGATATCTAGAAAGTCAGTATTTAGTTCTACAGTTTAGGTTAAAAGGCACAGATTAATTTCTGTGTAAAGAAATGACATCTATGTCACTCTGACCCCATAACCTTTTTTCCCCTTCTCATCCCGAGCTCTTGAAATTAACTTAAAGCATGTGAACTCCTTGGAGAACTTTTGAAAATACAAACCAGGCACTTTTAACTGTTTTCATCACTGCAGAGCTTGTCATTGCTCTTTCCCACGTTCCAGTTCACATGTCATCACCTCACACTATCTGTTTCTTGCATACAGATAGAGCAGCTCCACTTGGCACCAGATAACTGACAGAACGCTCAGCAGCAACGTGTGACAGTTTATTATTGAGGAACTGCTAAGAGTGCAAGCTTTTTTCATTTTTTTTTCAGAAATGCTGCTGCACAATACTACTCCTTCTTCGCCTGCAGATAGTCCTTTCCACCGATAAACCTCAAACCTAAACCTCAAACCCAAACCTCAAACCCAAAGAAAAGTAAGAACCCAGAAATGAAGAATCTTTGCAAATGAAGAGCAAAATAACAAAGTCACTGGGGAAAAGTCATAGAGGCATTTGGCAGCAGAGGTGCTGGGAAAAGGCCCACCCCTCTGGTCCTATGGTGGCCAGTCCTTGCCCCAGCCAGGCAGCTCTGTGCTGGGCACTGAAAGCACCACCATTGGAAGAAGCCCAGAGGGTTAAGGTAGCCTCAGAGGATGACTTCAAGCTGCTTAACTGACCCTATTTTTAAGCCTTAACATTTTAAGACTTACTTTTCCCTTTCCTGCTGAGCTCCCTTCCACACTGGCAGCTCCAGAGACAGCACCTTCCAGTGCTCATCAAAATGGAGTTAGCTTTGCAAGTGTCATGAATTCATTTCACAGAATCATAGAACATAGAATGGTTTGGGTTGGAAGGGACCTTAAAGATCATCCAGTTCCATCCCTCTGCCCTGGGCAGGGACCCACTAGACCAGGTTGCTCAAAGCTCTGTCTGACCTGGTCTTGAACATCTCCAGGGATGGGGCATCCACAACTTCTCCTGTGCGTCTCCCCAAGCGAACAAAGACGAACCTTTTCCTGATCCTCCCTGCTCTTTCTAATCCCTTCATCCTGATAAACATCAGAAAACTACAACAGAGAAGGAAAAAAACTCTGCAGAGCCGAGGGGGTCACGCAGGACCGAGCGGCACAGGGCAGAGATTGCCACCGCCTGAGGTGCACCATGTTTCCCCATTCCTGACATTCTACATCTCCAATGTCACTTGTCCAACAAAAATCATTGTAACCTATTGGAGCAGAGATGAAGGAACTGGCTACCTAGTTATAAAACACCTAGTCCAGAAAGGCAGGCAGTGCTTAGGGGGACAAGTCTGATTTCCAGGGGTTTCCGAGCCCCTTCGTTCATCTCAGGGTTAGGCCCAAGGTTGCACTTCACAATTTTCCAGTTTGTCTCCTCAGATAACTATTGTACCATGAAGATGTAAACAAACATAAAAGTCAAACCCAGAAGCCTGTATTAGACTCACCATCTGTGCAGCCAGAAATACTGTCTAGCACCTGAGTAAACAGGCCAAACATAAATTCATGGTTATGAAGAGGAACTACCTCGTGTCAGACTATTGGCAGATAAAAGGCAAGCACATTATTTTAAGCTTTAGATATTTGTGGGGGAAGAAGTGATGAAAGAGGAGGAGGAAATAAGGATGAACAAACGCACCAAAAGGAAAATGAACCCAAATGGCTTCCCAGTGTCTGAACTGAACCACGACAGCTCCTCTTATGGCTCTCACTGCTGATGCCCTAACCTTTCCTCCATCCCATATCCCTCTGAAGTTGTGGATGAGCCCAGGAACAGATACAACATAGAAGGGACTATTCCTGAGTTATCTGCAACCTGGCCAAAGTCATCTGAAATCATCATAGGAACCCATCAGATCAAATGCACGTACCGAAGGAGCTGGACGAGTTCAGATAAAGACCAGTTTATCCAACCTCATCCTTCCAGCCTCACCACTGACCGAGGAGCAGAACCTGCTCTACTATCTTGTCCCTGAGTCTCCAGGCCCAGCTCACCTCCTCGTGGCACCAGGAAAAATAACGAGGCACCCAACAACCCATTCCCCAGCCTTGTAGGACTGTGATACTTTATCAGTTTACAAAAGTCTCCCCCCAAATCCTCGTGCACCCCTCTGACATACAGCAGATCTCCAGATCACCACAAGAATAGAAAGTCCCACTTTCTACTGCACACTAGAAGGTGTTGACATCTGTTGATGGGGGAAGAGCTGAGGAGCTATCAAGCTGTCCTCTCCCCCAGCCCTGCTTGCTGGCAGGCTGCAGGCACCCATCTTCAATGCAATCATCATCCCGCCTCCAGGAGAGGCCTTTCCAATTCCTCCCAATAGCTCCTAGGAAGCAGCAGTAGGTGCCTCCTCCACCAAATGTAGCCGTTTTTTCTTCATCACCTCCTTTGGCACAGCAAAAATTTCAGTCAAGTATTTGTAAACGTGCAGCCCAGCTACCAAGCAGCTAATAAACCTAACAGGGGGGAATACTGGAGTGTTACTGGAAGAAATGATTGACAGGGTGTCCATTTCTGCCAAGAAGAGCTTATTAAAGTCCTCCAGGAACAGAAGCTGTACAGGAGCTCTGACCACCTTCCAAACCAGCACTATGGAATACTCTGAATTAACAGCAAAGGTGTGCAAAGGAAACCTGCTCCCAGAATCACAATTGTTTCTCTCCTAAAAAACACTTTTCGTTTTATGCGAGTTCTAACTGCAGATTTTGGACAACCTTGCAGACAATCCCTTAGCACAGTTTTCACTCAGTCTTTATCCCAAAAACACCAAACGCTACACACTGATAAACTGAAAGTACAGAGGAAATCAAATCTTTTTTTTTTTTTTTTTTAAACACTGACACAGCCCAATTACCCCAAATTAAACACATCACTCGCAAATAACAATTCTGCACGTATGTCCTTAGCTCAACCACAGACACGGGCTCTGTCAGCTTCACCAAGATCACCAGTCTGACTGATTTGGCTTTTATGAACTGTTTCACCCAGGAGCATCCCTGTCGTGGCAGTCCTGGCTCTCAGCAGCTGCATTACCAAACCCTATTTCAAAGGTTTACAGCTCTCCTGCAAGAGGGACGGTCACGCTTTCTCCTTCAAGGCTGTGTTATTCTTCACTGTTATATCCCCTTAAAAGCTTGAAAATAAAATTTCGTTTCCTATCGACTTTGTCCTTCTCCAGACAGCAAACATTGTATTTTGCTGTAGTTTTAGTGCACCGTGAGCCGAAACATGTCTCCATCCTATTTATGCCCTCCTTCTGAGCACCCACCTGTATCACAGAATCATAGAATGCTTAGAGTTGGAAAAGACCTTAAAGATCATTGAGTTCTAACCCCCTAGAGCAGGTTGCTCACCTGCTCTCCTCCACTAGAGCAGGTTGCTCAAAGCCCCATCCAGCCTGGCCTTGAACACTTCCAGGGAAGCATTTAAGGGAAGTGCTTCTGTTCACTTACAGAAGAAGCATCTGCACAAACCTTGCAAGAGGGGACATGGCATAACTCCACAGAGGGTAACACAAACCCCCAGTTACTTTGGCCAAGCATCACACCCAAGGGCTCCAGGAGAAAGGACTGACATGGAGGGACAGGTACACCCTGGTCACCTCGCTGTAATGCTCACGGCTTATTCCACCCCACCAAGGAAGCAAAAAACAAAACGCAAAGGGCATCTGATTTGCATCAGACCTGCTGTTACAGGGTTCCTGAGAACAGAGGGCTGCAACCAGCTCCCTCGTGCACAGAGCAGTGCCCTCTCACAAGCAGGGCTTCCCAGGCACCCAGCAACCAGGAGTTTGATGAGGAGATGCTGGTCCTGCTCAAGGATGGCAGCAGAATCGGGCAGGGCAAGGGGATCCAGACGGCAGTGGGACTGCCCCACTGGCAAAGGCCATGGGGATGCTTGCCACAGAATCACTTTTCCATCTTGTTAAAGAAATGACCACAGATTAAGTGTTTAATTAGCATGCCATTTAATGAGCCTGAAGAGCCTCCCCCTCCAGTTTGCTGCCTTACTGAACCAGTTACACCTACACTGGCACCCAAAGACTACAGGTCTGGTCTCGTGGGCACTCTGCAGAAGCTCCATAAGGGATCACAGCAGCAACTAGGGCAGAAAAAGGGGCAGTTATTATCTCCATCTCATGGATACCCACTGAAGTGCAGAAGAAGTCCTGTGCAGCTCACTGCTGTGTGCCCTAATGTCCACAGGCATTCAGGTTTTTGCTGAAAGGACTTTAACCTACCCTTTCCCTACAGAAAGAGCTGGGCAGAGGGGATACTTCTAGGTCCTGTCCCAGATGTTTGCTGCCTAACTCCCACGTGCTGTACTGAGCATCATGAGTAGCCTTGTGGGACACACTCTTAGCAACACACTGAACCCAGCGAGGATTTGGCAGACTCCTCCAGTTGGCGTCTGCCAGCACAGCCACAAAAATCACATTTCCTTCTCCTTCCTTCACCTCTGCCCTCCCAAGATGCTTATTCTCAAGGGGAACCACAACAGCATTTTAAATAGTTATGACGTGACAGCTTGGCAGGATGCATCTGGCAGGACAAGGCTTGAACCCAAGCTGCTCGTGGCCCAATCCAAGACCAATTTTCCTTTTATCTAAAATGAGATGCATAATTCCCAAGGGCAGAGACCCAGTCTCTGTGAGGATCGCAGCACAATTTGGGGCCCTGTCAAAATGACAATGGCAAAGACTAAAAGGTTATACCTCCTGCCTCCTGTGTGGGAGTGAAAATCCCTGCAAGGCCATGATAAGGGACCTTGAAAAATTAACCTTGCAGAGCTCCTCATCACAGGCTACTGTTCTGACTACTATTTTGACTTGGTGGCTAAGTGCTCTTCAAAATCAGGTTGATATTTCTTGACGATTCTGAAAGTAGGACAAAGTTCCATCTTAACTTCAATACCTCCTTAAATATTAAACAATTTATAATGTGCTAAAACTGCAACAGATTGCGCCAAAGCTTCAAATTCTAAATTAATACCAATTTCCCACCCACTGCCTCCCTGGGCAAAATCTTGGAAGGAGGGAAGAAGCAGATTAACATTTCAAAGCTGAGCCCCAGCCTTCTCTGAGCTATCACTAGGTCTCCAGGGCAAACAGTCACTTCCCTTGCTGAGCCCTCAGGAATGCAGATGGCCTGTTCTTACTGTGGCAAAATCCTGTCACCCTTAAAGGGATACTGGTATCTCAGGGAACTGCAACAGGAGCCAAATCTGATGTACCCTAGGAAGCACTGGGTGTAAAACTGAGAATATAGGAAATATAACACACTGAAAAAATATAAACTTTTCAGGCAAGTTAAATAAGGTCATGGTTTAAAGAAATACATTTGCTAAACAGAGGCATCAGATTTCTTTTTAAGTGTGAACCACAGGCCATAGTCATTCCAAGAGGTTTTGAAACATGAGCAGTGTAGTAGTAACCACTGACAATGCTCGAGTAATTAAAAACATGTTTTACTTGCATGAACTACATTTGGTTTCACCTCAACACTTGCTCCAAGAATGGTCATCACCAAATCCGAATTCTAATCACGTATTCATCTACTGCCATTACTGCATTTCAGAAACCCCCTACCCCTAATTTCATAAACCTGACGACTGCTGAGCGCTGAGAACTCCTGCATTTCATTTTTTGGCTGCCTTTATAACTCACGGAAACTTGCAAATGAACCAAGGAGACTCCTAGGCAATCTCTGCTTTTCATCAACCACAGATAGCTACCAACAAGCTACCTCAACAAGGAGGACACCTCCCCAGCCATTACCTGCACACACATCCATGCGTACTGCCTCTGGAATGCAGTTCCATATCTCCTGCTCTGCTCTAGCTCTTATTACTTCTTTTGCATGGTGTTTGGAAACAGGTAATTAGTACAGAGAATAGCTGATAAAAGTCCTTCATTCCAAATTGTAAACCTGCCACAAAAATTTCCATCAGCAGTCACTGTTAAGACAAAAATTGTTTTAGAAATAGTCTGCAGCCTCCATTTTTAACATCTCAGAATGTTTAGTATTAAGTTCTGGATTCTTCTTACAGACAAACCCAGTGATCTGCAATGTGTGTCAAATCCATGTAATGTCACAGAGCTTGGGGGAAAAAAAGCCTCTAATGAAAGGAAATATTTGTAATACATATATTTGTAAATATACCTACCTAAAGAAGGATCCTACATGTAACAAGTAACAGCCAGTCACAAAACCTGTGAGATGCTTTATGTACAAATATTGCTAGGTTATTTGCTATTATAACTGGTTGCTAATGTAAGAAGCCATCTGAGTATAGAAATATTAATATTAATCAGAGATTAATTAGTTATCTGGGAATACTAAAGCAATTTCTCACCAAACCCTGAAAGACACAAGTTATGCCTCTGATGACGGGTAAGAAAAAAGATGGTATCTTCTTTGATGACTAAGAATCATGTAATTTCACCAAGAGAGTATTTGAAGAACACAAAGACTTTGATACAGAAAACACAAGTGCTAAGACTGATCTGCAAGACCTACCCTCTGATAAATCGCACCAAAACTGAGAGCGCAGAGACTGAGACAACGAAAACATCAAAGCTCCATTATTAAAGAAATGAAAAAGCCAAAGAGTTCGAGCAGAGACCACAGAAAAATCACAGATTTCCTTCCCGCTTTTGGCAGAAACACTACATCAGATCAGCAGAGACAGATGCCTCCAGACCCTTAGGGTCCACTCAGGCAAACCATGGTGGCTCTGGACTGTTCAAGCTGAACTGTGGTAACCATGAAGGTGCACGCTCTTCTGAGTGGAAAATACCTGGCACAGTCACGTAGCAATTATCAGTGGACAATTTATCTAGTGTATAGATTAACCAGGAGGCACCTGAAGATGGTGTCGTGGAGAGCTGCCTGTGCTATTCAGCTCAGGAGCCACACAAGAGGAGAGCTGAGGTGGTTTATATATGTGCCAGGATGAAGAAAGTACCTCATCTGCCACATTCTGAGGAGCAGAGCTTCACCTGACAAATCACACCAATCCAAGCCACCTTTGGGCATAGACAGTCCCAATCTCTCTGTGCACCCGAGCAGCCCTGCCTGGGGAGGCCAGCAATGAGCCCCTGCAGTGGCACAGCCACCACGGAGCAAGGTTCAGCCAACGCTCTGGGGACCACAGTGGACCTCTAGCCTCCAGTCACAGAAACACAGAATGGCAGAGGTTGGAAGGGACCTTCAGAGATCATCTCGTCCAACCCCTGGCCAAAGCAGGGTCAGCCAAGCAGGTTGGACAGGAACACGTCCAAGAGGGTTTGGGATCTCTCCAGAGAAGGAGACTCCCTCTCTGGGCAGCCTGTTCCAGGGCTCTGGCACCCTCAAAGTAAAGAAGCTCTTCCTCCTGTTGAGACGGAATTTCCCGTGTTCCAGTTTGTGCCCATTGCCCCTTGTCCTGTCCCCAGGCATCACTGAGACGAGTTTGACACCATCCTCTTACCACCCACCCTTTAGATATTGCTCAGCATCAATGAGATCCCCTCTCAGACCGCTCTTCTCCAGCTGAACAGCCCCAGGTCTTTCTTCAGCAGAGAGATGCTCCAGTCCCTCATCATCTTTGTAGCCTCCACTGGACTCTCCACACGCTCATGTGTCCCCTGACACAGGTTTACTCCTTCATGCCCTCCCACAGCCAGTACCAAATCACGTTCCTCCTGCTCTTCTGAGCCTTCCAAGCAACCAGAGAGCTGAGAAGGAGAAAGCAGCTGTAATTCAGCTTCATCCTGAAGTGCTGCTCTTCACAAGCAGTCCACTTCTGCTTCCTGGGACCATGGCAGCACGAGTGTGTAAGACTGCAGACAAGGACTTGGACTGAAAATTTTTACATTGCCATTCAAATCTATTATTAAGATTTTATTCTTTTTTTTGTAGTTTAGGGTATTAGCAGCATTTCGATTAAACATCAGTTTGTTTATGCATTTTATTCTGGAAAAAAGATGCATCACAACTAACTTTAATGAACAAGGAATAGGCTTTAATGGCATTTTTAGATTCCAAGTATTTATTAACAGGCCTGTCATGAATGCTTTGTTTAAGTAATTGAATTTACTTGGTATAATAGCATTTATTTCAGATTAGTTACCTCTGCTAACATATAAACCAATAAGTTATTGCAGATAAATGAGCCTCAGCAACCTTTCAATGGATAGTGGACTCACCAACCTAACACACAAAATGCTTGGGACCTCTGCAACAGGACTCACCACTGATTTTAGAGCAGTTTTAATTTACTAAAGAAAGTGCTTTACCAGAGCAGAGTTAACTGTAAGTAATCCCTAATGGGAGGAGGCAGGGAAGAGGATGTGGATGCCTCTCCCATCCTCCCCTCTCTGATGAGGATAGACCAGTCAGCAAGGCAGGGCAAAACCTCCAGGAAATACATATAATGGGAGTCACTATTAAGCCTTAATCAGCTTGGAGAGAGCATTAAGACTTGGCTCGTTTTCCTTTTCATTTTAGTGATTTTGGTGATAAAATTACTTGGCTCTGAACACTTCAAAACGCCCTTTTCTATGCCACATAGGATGCTGTCATGTTTTCCCTTGCAGTGTTTTCCATTCATTTGCACAAATTATCTTTTCTTCTCCTTCTAAATGATGCTAAAATAAAATATACAAAGGGACCTATATTCTCTTATTGAATAATTAGATACTATCTTTGAACACACAACCAAAGTCTGACATCCAATAAATCCAAGACAAAGCTTCAATTAGCCCAGATAATGCTGTAAACCCGCGGTGCTTTACAAAGATATGTAAATGTCAGCACCTTTATTTTATATCCAGAAAATGGGAGTGCTGAAAGCAGACATGGTCAGATCACATCATGTCCAAGAATCCAGACTCCTTTATTCCCAGACTAATTAGCATCTCTTATAACACTGCTCCTCCTTATACTAACATTCAACTATGCCGGAACATACACCGACAGAGAGGATATATTACCCCTAATCCTTTGGAAACAGCTGTGATTTTTCTGTAGAACCACTTAGCATACAGTCATTCTGCTTATTTGCAACTTCTGTGAAAAAGCTGCTCTTCTAACTAAAATATGCCTTTAAAGATTAAAAAAAAATATATATAATATTTTCTTCAGGGGGGAAAAAAAAATAATCAAGTTTTGGACAATAACCAGAAACACTTCAAGGACTGTCTTTGGTACTCAAAAGTGAAGCATTCAGAAATCCAAGATTCTGTAAGTCTTTATCAAATTAGAAAAATATAAGTCTCATTAAGCAACAAAAGGTGCTGAATGTAAAACAACACACAGAAACAGCTGGGCTACAACTGAAGACAGCTTGAAGGTCCAGACACTTAGTGATTATTTTCTGTCCTTTG
>BJBW01009179.1:0-14589 GCA_004320125.1 Scolopax mira
GAAAGGAACCCCGGGCTGGTGCTGCACCCCAGAAAGGCTTCCCCAGGGCCACCCATCTCCAGCCAGGACACCCAGGGCTCACCCTCCACCCCAGAACACACCCCAAACACCAGCACCCGTCCCCCCAGCACCCACCGGCGAGGTGCCAGGACTTCCTCCGCCCGTAGCGGCCGCAGCCGGCGGAGCGATCGGCCTCGTAGCCCAGGAGGGGGGTGCAGAGCCCGTCGGCCGCCTGCCCGGCCAGCAGGAGGGCTCCGGCCAGGCGGTGCCCGTAGCCCAGCACGGCGTGCAGGTAGAGCAGGAGGTAGGTGAACCAGAGCGAAGCGCACAGGTCGTTCAGAAAGTGCCCGGCAGCGAAGCTCAGTCGCCCCCGCAGCGGCAGCCCCGGCCCCGTTCCCCCGGGCGGCTCCGCCATTCCGCGCCGCCGCCGCCGCCACCGGCCCCGCAACACCGGCACCGGACGGGACGGAGCTACAAATGAACCCGGACCCGGACCCGCCGTCCCGGGGCTTCCCCCACCTCGGTTGGCTCTGCCTCCCGCACCGCCCCCCCCGCTCCGCCTCCCGCCGCGGCGGGGGGGTGTGTGCTCTGAGCCCTGGGGGGTGCTGGGGCTCCCGGGGGTGGGCGCTGGAAATAGTGGGGGGGGTGTACTGGGGTCACTGGGAAGATGGGGAGATGGGGTGACAGCTAGGGTCACGGGGACCCCCCACCTGGGTGCATATTGGGATCACTGGGGGCAGCATGGGAGTACTGGGGTCACTGGGAAGATGGGGTGACCGCTGGGGTCATGGGGACCCCACACTTTGGGGGGGGGTCTGGACTTGGACACATGCTGGGGTAACTGGGAGCACCGTGGGGGGAATGCCGGCATCGTGGGGACCCCTGCTTGCACACATATTGGGGTAACTGGGAACAGTATGCAGGTAACTGGGGTCACTGGGATACTGAGGTGACCACAGGGGTCATGGGGGGCCCCCCACTTGTGCACGTGCTGGGTTACTGAGAGGAATATGGGGGCAGTACTAGCATCATGCGGACCCCCCACCTGAATGCACACTGGAGTCACTGGGAGCAGCATGGGAGTACTGGGGTCACTGGGAAGATGGGGTGACTGCTGAGATCATGGGGACCCCCCACTTGGGTGCGTGCTGGGGTTACTGGGAGCAGTATGGGGGTACTGGGGTGACTGGAACCTCTTCAGTACATACTGTGTGACTAGAATCAGCATGAGCAGTACTGGAGTCACAGGACCCCCCCTTGAAGGGTGTACTGGGGTCACTAGGAGCAGTATAGGGGTACTGGGGTGACTGGAACCTCCTCTTGAGTAGGTTCTGGGGTGACTGGAACCAGTACTGGGGTCACTGGGAGCAGCGGAGAAGGGAGTACTGGGGTCACTGGGACTCAGGTGACCACTGGGGTCATGGCAACCCCCCACTTGAGTGCATGCTGGGGTCACTGGGGACTACTGGGATCACTGGGACTCTGAGGTGACTACTGGCGTCATGGGACCATTCTGGAGTCACCCTGACCATCCCATATTGGGGTCACTGGGAGCAACGTGGGGATACTGGGGTTATTAGGAGCAGTATGGGCAGTACTGGGATGGATGAGTCCCCCTCCAGGAGAAAGTACTGGGGTCACTGGGAGCAGCGTGCAGGGGGGGCTGGGCGCCATTAGGGCCAAAGGGGTGGGCATTGGGGACACTGGGAGCAGCCGTAGGGTACTGGGGTTGCTGGGAGCAGTGTGGGGGGGGTAAATGGAGTCGGTGGGACCGCCCTGTGTTGGGCACTGGGAGGATACTGGGATCACTGGAACCGGGGGCGCTGGGATCCGCGCCGGGGAGGGCGCTAAGGGCACTCGCGGTGCGTCGGGTGAGGTGGGCCCCACGGCATGTTATTGCCCCTTTAAGGCGCTGCCCACCCCCCAACACCGTTCCGTCCCCACGGCGATCGCTGATTGGTGGGCGGCACGCCGCGCGCGCCGAACTCAACGTGTGCGCAGGCGCCGCGCCGGCCGGCCTCTCCCTCTCCCCCGTCCCCGCCGCTCACCTTTGACGTAAACCATTCGGGCCAATCCGCGTTCGGCGGCGTCCTCCGCGGCTCTACGCACGCGGCCAATCAGGAGCGCCGAGGCGGGGTGCTGCTTTGCATAATAATAGAGGGGGCGTGGCCAGGTGAGGAAGAGCCTCGGAGGGGCGCAGGGAGGTGGGGGGGCCGCGGGGATCCCTGGGGGGCGGGGGCTTCTGTGGGGGGGCAGGGGTGGGATCCCGGGGGGAGTGTGAGGTACTGGTTGGGGGGGCAGCCAAAAGTGGGGAGCCGGGGAGGAGGCGCCGGTTGGGGGGGTGGGGGGAAGTTGGAGTGTCCCCAGGGAGCAGAGCTCTGGGGGGGGGGAGGACAGGGAGGCGTGGGGGACTCCTGGGGGGAGGATCGCGGGGAGGGCCCTGCTGTGGGGCAGCGGGGGGATCAGGTCCTGCTGGGGGGCAGCCGAAAGGAGGGAGCGGGGGAGGAGGTGCCGTTGGTGGGGGGGGGGGTTGGAGTGTCTCCAGGGGACAGAGTTCTGGAGGGTCTTTGGGAGGAATTGTGTGACTCCTGGGGGGGAGACAAGGAGGGGGGACCCCGGGCGGTGGGGCTGTGGGGGGGGGCTGAGGTCCATGGGGGGCTCGGGGTGGAGAGGCTAAAGAGGAGGGGGTTGGGGAGGGGGCACCGCTTGGCGGGGGCTGGGATATCCCCAGGGGGTAGAGCTCTGAGGAGTCTTGGGGTGGGGGGGAAGGGGGGCAGGCAAAGGGACTGGGGGGACGACACGACACAACACCCCCGAGCTGCCCCTTTGGAGCCCCCCAGCAGCCGTCCCTGTCCCGCAGGGCTCTGACCCAGTGGGGTGTCGAGCCCCCGGACCCATGGCCCACAGCGCCAAGCAGCCGCCTGCCGCCATGCTGTAAGTGACCCCCCCCACTGCACACTCCCCCCCCCTTCCCCGTCCTCCTGTGGCCACCAGCCGCCCCGTGTCACCCGGCCCCATGGCTGGCCCTGTCTCTCTTGCCCAAGGGTGCCACCCTTGGCATCTTGCTCTGAAAGCCTTGGGGGGGTCTTCTGTGTGCTTTGGGGACTCACCCCCCCACACACACACTTCAGGCTGTGCCTCTCTCCCGTGCTTCATTAACTCCTGCTTCCGCCTGGCCGGGCTGATTAGCACAGGGAGCTCTGGTGTCAGAGAAGGGGAGAAGGTGTCTGAGAAGGGCAGCTCTGAGGAGAAAGACCTGGGAGTCCTGGTGGACAACAGGGTGCCCAGGAGCCAGCAATGGGCCCTGGTGGCCAAGAAGGCCAAGGGCATCCTGGGGGGCATCAGGAAGAGTGTGACCAGGAGGTGGAGGGAGGTCATCCTGCCCCTCTGCTCTGCCCTGGGGAGGCCCCATCTGGAGCACTGGGACCAGTTCTGGGCTCCCCAGTTCCAGAAGGACAGGGAATTGCTGGAGAAGGGACAGCAGAGGCTACAGAAATGATAAAGAGGCTGGAGCATCTCTCTTACAAGGAGAGGCTGAAGGTCTTGGGTCTTTTTAGTCTGGAGAAGACTGAGGAGGGATCTGATCAACACCTATAAATACTTAAAGGGTGGGTGTCAAGAAGATGGGACAGGTCTTTTTTCAGTGGTGTCCAGTTACAAGACAAGAGGTAATGGGCAAAAACTAGAGCATCGGAAGCTCCATCTAAACATAGGAGGAACTTCTTTACTTTGAGGATGGCAGAACATTGGAACAGGCTGCCCAGAGAGGTGATGGAGTATCTTTTTGAATGCGGAGACATTCAAAACCCTCCTGGACAAGTTCCTGTGCACCCTGCTCTAGGAGGACCTGCTTTGGAAGGGGGGTTGGACTAGATGATCTCCAGAGGTCCCTTCCAACCCCGTATCATTCTGTGATACTGTGTTCCAAAAGCCGCAATATTTTATGAACATGACAAATTGCACATCTATTGGGGAAATAATGAGGTATAATATATGTATAATAAATAATATAACTTGCCCCTCTATCTTCTCAAGATTTCATTACAAAAGTTATGAGATTATAATTATTTTAATATGATCCTACTGTTACTGCTCATAATCTTCTGATGAAAAGATAATGAATGTCAGAAATGAAAAAATAAACATGTTTGAAAAGTTTTATTCCCTACTGGTTTTAAGTAGTAATTTCTATTTCTTTTTTTCTCTGAAGAATTAAACTGCCTGAAACTGGTTACTGCATTTGTGTAGATAAATGTGATCACTTTCAGTGTATTTCACATGAAGGAAATAACAAGAGGGAAGTGGCATTTACAAAAACAACTTCATGCATGCCAAGGCAATGACAGATTTAATAAACATCTACTAAACTTTCAGCGTATGCAAATTTCAGGTATAGGATAGACTTTTTTTAAGAACAACACAGATTTATTGTTAATCAAGTCTTTGGTGCAGAATCCACAAATTCAGTGTTGAATTTTTAATGTTCTGTTTGAATGAAGTACTCAAAACCCTAAAAGTCATCATAATGTTATTATATTAAGTCATCATACTGCAAAGGAGTCTATTTTTAAAAATTATAGTATTAATTTCACAACATATTGCTGTTACAGAAGTTACAATCTGATTACATTCAAGCCCAAAATACTTTTTTCCCAAATATAATACTACACTGAATTTGATTTGCCTATAAATTATAGTCAATATTTCTTTCATAGATAAATTTGAAAAAGCCAGTAGGGATTACTGACCAGTAACTGTCTGGGTAAAGGATATTTTGATCTATTGCTGTAAAAAACACTTATGAGGCCCCACTATCAGACAAAAAGTTTAGAGGTTATTTTCCATCTATGCTCACTTCCCAAAAAAGTATTAACAATTTCAATAGAACTTGTTACATGTTTATATGTTGTACATGTAGGACTTATGATTTGCCACAATATTCCAAAATTTTTGATTTGATAAGCAAGGTTTCATAATGTCTGTATTTAGATGAAAAAATAAAAATGAAAATGAAGAGCTGTAACCAGCAGTTATGTGAATTCAGCATGGACTTTCTCTGAGACAGGAATTTTATCAAGTGTCTCTAGATGTAAAACTGAGTGAGATCTTGATACCAAATGGCAGGGTTCTTCCACAGAAAGGATGGGATGTTAAATCCATGGGCCACAGGAATTGTGGTTCAGATAATTGTGTTCCAGCGAGCTAGGAAATTATTCCCCTTTTTGACTTAAGCTGTTAGCAAACAACCCAGAGCCTTTGATATTAACTTAATCAGGAGCAGAGACTGAATTCTGAATCGGGTATCTACAATGCAAACCTAGTCATTTATTAGAAGTCTCATTATCCCTATCAAAGGATGATTTGAATAAACAAGCCAATTTTCATGCTTACACACATAAAACAAAAAGGGGGAGGGAGAAGGGCATGTTTTGTTTCTTTTTTATTTGCCATACAGGTTATCTGTCTTTCCTTTGCCTTGAATACAGAAAGTTTAGTCAAAATAATGCATTATTTTGAATTCCTAGACTATAAATATTTTGTATGATTACTGAATAAGTGAAAAATTGACATATTTTACTGAAGTACCGTTTTTATTTAATAGGTACAAATGACTGTACCTATTTGTAAGTCACTTCAAATTGCTCTCTACTGTGAATGAGTACAGAGACCGCTGCTGGAATGTAGGACGAAGAACTCCACTTTTCTGACCTTAGGATATAAACTATAAGGTAAAATTCTATCTTTAGGTCTCAAAGGTTTCTTCGGAAGTGCCTGATGTTATTGTGTCATTTATTTAAAGTTTATGATTCTATTCTGTTAGTATTCTCTTCTGGCATAGTATCCTATAGACCTGTTTAAATTGCAGTTATTTTTAATAATATCTCCCAAACTTGACTAAGTGCTCTTTAAAAAAAAAAATCTATCACAAATATTACTTCTCTGATATAACTTGAATGTCACTAACCTACTTTTTCATTACTTGAAGACTGTTTGCTTCTTAATTGGAAAATATGACACTGCACACATTTTCTATCTTCTATTAATGTCGGAATTACAGAAATGTTAATTTCATAACTTATTACACCACCAGTCTGATTATTATTTTTTCTTAACTACCTCTTACTGCAGAGCAATTTATTTCATCAATTTCATCATATTTATAACATGGCACAAATGCACCCTTATTAAGTTTTGATGAAGATTTGGCATTTTATGACCCCTAGGATGTATTTTACCTATTTTAGCATATTTTTAATAAGGATATGAGACAATATAGCATCTCTCGAGCTTTTAAAATGAAAAGAAATAAATCTTTTGTACACATCTATATTGTGCCTACCCCACCCTGAGCACATCGGTGTTGTTTTGTGAATTTGCTATTCAGTATTTCACAAAATCAGCATTAAAATGCACAACAGCTTTTAAGTGTCAGGCTTGAACAGTTTGAGTACACCTTTAAATGCCGGCAAATATTTTTGTTAAGCCGTTTTTATTTTTTTTCTCCACGAGGAAAAAGCTCATTCAGAAAATACTACCTGGCACTTCCATTTGGCAAGCGAGATGGAGTTGACATGAGGGAACAGCATTTACAAACAGCACAGTTTGCCTGTGGTTTTAGCCCAAGGAACCCCTACAGACTGAGGCATCTGAGATTAGCACTAAGTGGCCCCATTTCACCAGGGATCCACAACTCCAATCAGCCCATAACTTTCAACAAAGCTGATTTAAAAGCTAAACTTTTAAGCCACTAAATAAGCAACTCGGTTTTAAGAAAGGCATAAGCACTGCTGTGGGTGAAAACACGAAAGCGAATTGTTCCAAATTTTGAAATACATTTATTTCTCTAAAAATAGCAAAACATTTTCATTATTTTGGCGTCTACTGTTTGCTGTCTAATGTACAGTAGAAAAACACTACTTTCAAAGTACTGAACTAGAACAATTAAGAATAAACTATTATAATAGTTACTAATATAGTTATAATTTGTTATGAAAAAGCAAATTATTTTTCACTAACAGCTTTATTTCAAATATATTCTTAATTCTTAAAATTTTCACCAGCAATTCTTATCAAATTAGTTACTAACTTTATTTTGAAAATGCAAACAGTTGAAAATCTGTCCTTAGACTTTAAAGAACGACATCCCTTGTTCATAATTTCTTTTTAAAAGCCCAGAATTTTCTGAGAAGCATATTCATTTTCTTGGTTCCTACCACAAATGGAAACAAAATGCAAAATATAAATTAATTTTTTAAAAATAGATTGTTTCTATCTCCCATATTTAGGACTTGTTTGAATTCTGGGAGGTTATGTCTACTGAGCTTTCTAGAGAATTTGTGAATCATTTATTACTCTGCTGTTAAGCCCTTTCTGTTCCTTCCTCCTCTCAAAGGGAAGGGTCTGTCTGTATCACACAAGGGTCTTTTAGAGCTGAGCATCCTTAGATCCGGTGTAAGAATGAACTTACTTTGGTTTTCACCAAACCAAACAAAGTCCTTTTACTCCTGGTATAAAAGCAGCAACCTGTCTACATTAACGAGCTTCTCTTCTATTTTCCAGTCTGTGGTACTGTGGCACTAAGATTTTCAAGCAAAATTTCTGCTATATTTTAAATGTAATTTCTGTAACAACTATTTGGAACTGCTATCATTTACAAAATTGCACATTGATAAAAATTAAGAATGGAATTTTAAATTGCTATTAAAAGAGCACAGAGCATTTTAAAAGTCCTACTTCTAAACCCAAAGCTATTATTATGGTCCTTTACCAAAGTATATCTGAAACAAAGGCTAAAATATGAAGAGAAAAGATCGAAACTTTCTCAAAAGAGGGTGAAATTTTTAGGTATAAAATACAGCATGCCTGATGAACAATAGCAACCACTCAAATAATATCAGCAAAAACTTGACAGTGCCTTTGGGAGCAGAAATAAAGATTAAACCTCCTTTTAAAACCATTTAAAGAAATTTTTTTTAAAGATTAAGAATCAACTATTTCAACTATTTCACAGTTTGTATAATAATAGTAATATATATACACTGTATTGCAGTGAATGTGTTTTACACAGTATTGAAATAGTGTTAATTCTTGCTTACAAGCACTGTATTTCTTCTGTACAAGGCTTTTATTTTCTTAGTATAAATCCCCAAATGCCTAAAAACCAAAGCAACCCCTCTCCCCAAATTACTATTTCCCTATTGTAACGCCAAAAAACTCTGCACACTCTAAGCCTGAAACTGGAACCATATGTGTGGAAATTTTTTCCATTGATTTCTGGGGGACCCTTCAGGGATTCAGAGATCAACCTGAGCAGATCTGATTGTCTTCAGGTGAATTTCTAAGAAATTAACTTCCAAGGAATTAAAACAACTCTTGTGTTTCACTGGGTATCTTCCTCTAGCTAACTACAGTATTTTTGTGTTACCTTTAGTGAAGAGCATGGCTGGCAAGAAAGATCACACCCAGCATCTCCACTTTGGTTTGACCATCACACACAGGTTTTGTGATTGTTACAGACTGAAGATACGAAAAGTAAAAACATATGATGTCTGATCTTCTGTCCTGCTTAATGTTTTTGTATGCAGGAATGGCAAAACAAAGTCATTTATATTATACCATACAGTTTTTTTGTACAATGCAGGTGGGTTTTGCCATTTCTACCAACTCCAGGGAAACAACCTTTTAATCTTTGGCTTTCCAAAGTCTCTTCATATTCATTATTATATTTTAGGAAGTCCCGTATATGAACTAATATTTACCTACTGTATTTGAGATACATCATTTCAAGTTGTACCACTAAAATCACTATTTTACTCAGGCAAGGAAAAACAACCCATACTATTTCAGTTATAAGTTGTCCCTTTTTAGATATAAATAAACCTTAATTTCTTAAGTTAATTAGTATAAAACTTGTAATTGGGTTTCCTCAAGAGCTCAAGGGTATCTCAAACATTGGATAATTTGGGGGGGGGTTGGTTGTTTTTTTTATTTGGTTTTGGTTTGGTTTTTTGGTTTTGTTTTTTCTGATAGATGTATTTGTAATGCCTAGGTGTTGTTTAACACAGCAGAGTGTTTTTTTTGACTCCAGTATATTGTCTGAACACTGACATGTGTATTATTAAGATCTATTATCACCAGAGAAATATTTTGGGACTTAAAACATATCTCTATCTGTTAAATACAGAGAAGCTCATTCATGTCTTTATCTCCCACAGAATAGATGGTCCTAACATTCTGCTCAGTGGTCTGCCAGACAGAGAGATTACTGAGCTTCACAATTGTATATCACAAAGAAACACAAGCATACTTCCTTGACGATAGTGTCACTATAGAGCCTTCCCATAAAACAAAGAGAGGAATTTAACATTTTGTTATGTTATAAAGGAAAAGGCTGAAGTAGCTAGAAATGTCACTACATCTAGGAGTTGTCTTTTCATCTCTACAAATGTGATTGAATCTCTCTACAATGAGACCAAATTCACACAATGAATTCATAGCGTCTCATGAAGGACATTTTTTTTTCATACAGAACACTAGTAATGTTTATTTTTTCCCAATGTAATTAACTTGTTTTCTACTGAGCAATTTTTCACACAGATAACTGCCCTATAAGACTGCATTGAATATAAAACTGATTTGTGAATGCTCATTTTAAGTAGATTTTCATAAAAAGTTGGGCCCAGTCCTACCCTGGACTCCTATTAGCTAATTAGAGGTTCCTCACCATGTAATCTTTCTGAAGGAAGGTTTGCTCACACTGAATTCTGTAGACTGTCATTGTGATTTAAGTGTTTATAATAAATGAATTGTTTCTTTCATAAATTCGTATTAATCTCCACTGACTCATTAAGACATCCTAGACACTTGCTTCACAAAATTTCTCAAAACAAACAGATTCCTCTAAGATGCCAAAACTGGTAACAGTTTTATTTTTATTTTAATAATTTTTATTATTAATACTAAATAGTGATTAATCATCAAGGAATACTTTATTAATAATTTTAAGAATCATTTTGGAAAGCCAAACAGAATTACTCAAAGTGAAGATTTTACTAAAGAATATGAAAAAAATCCATGTGAGAATCTTTAAAATCAATAGTTTTAAAGAAGATTAAAATTTTAAGTTAGTGTTATTTCCCCCCTTCAGTCTAGACACTGAACTGAAATAATAATCTCCGTGCCTTCTCCTTACAACAGCAAAAGTAAAAATCTTATTGTACAATCAGTGGTGAAACTTAAGGATACCTGTTTCTGGGGGCCTTATGAGTGGTGCCAACAAAACCAAGACTCTGTTAACTGTTCTCTGAATCTCATGATGAACAAGATTCAATAAAATCTTGTTAGAGCCATGTATGTTGTTTCCTTGGCACTTTTCAAATCTATCAGAAATTTAATGCCTTTTGTTAAGTACAACAAAAAAGAGAGTAGGAGTACAAAACTTGAAAGAACTACATATAAGCATGATGGAACATGCCTTTTACCTATAAATAATGGGTTTATTCAAATTGGTAACAGCAGCTATTGTTTTGTCACTTACTTTGACAGTAGCGTACATCGTTTCTCATGAAATGGAGGTATAAAGAAAGCATCATTTGCGTTTTCATCTTTTTTCTTGTTCTAAATGTGTGTGATACAATTTCCCTTTTTGTAGAAACATGATTACTTTTGGTGTGTGTGCGTCACTGGTGCTGGGAAGAGCAAAAGGCATACAACAGTGGACTTTCAGGTGGGGTTGTGAGAGGAACAGTTGACCATCAAATCTTCCTTTTCCTTAGAAATCTTTCTCATAAAGATTTTAGATAGAAAATGGCTATCTTCAGATATTATTTGTAGACTCATTATATAAAATGATGAAGGATACTACTTGGAAATCATATTAATGACTTGAATATTACAAGGTTCCATCCGTAGGAGCACCTCTTTTCTATGGCAGCCCTACAATCTACCCTGAACACCCCTCCAGCTGTGATATCTCATGTAGAAAGAGGAGCATAGAGATTTCTGGGCTGCAATGAAAAATATATTTTTCTATTAACTATGACTTTTTTCCTATCATAATTGAAACAGGAAGAATAATATTAGAAAACCAAAACCAATAAGCCAAGGAAGATGATGTATCTGAAAACTCAGCAGCATCCCCTTCTGCCACAAAACCTTTTCACTGGAAAGAAATTAATAGGGAGGCTCACATTCTGAAGTAACTTAAATCCACTTGATAAGATGTTACAATAAAAGGAGATTCAGTGAATGTCTGTGTCCGTATATATCAATAAATAATAAGGTCCAATCTTGTAAAGCTGTAAACATCTGTAAAATATCATCAGTCAGATTCAATAAAGAGTCTAAGCAGGTAAAATGGGATACAAGTGGTTTAAATCAGATGTGCAGAAGTCCTGGCTGGGCTGCATGCTACACCTCAGAGGCTTCTAAGGCTCCACAGGTGTGATAGTGACCCACTGTACGGTGCCTTAGGCCCACGCACAATTTAGCTTTGACAGGATTCAGAAGCTTACTCCCAAGCCTAACTAAAACACATAAATTAGGTTCTTAATGTACTGAATCCTTTAAAAAGTTTTACCTAATACTCTCCAACATATGTGGGATACATACATGAAGAGAATTAACTTTTTTTTTTTTAAATAGCAGTACAATGTGGAAATGAAACTGCTTTTCTTGCGCCAAACATTCACGTTCTGGTTTGATTAAAGTACTAATACACACAGTAGCATAGCAGGATTCAGTTCTTTTTTCCATGTAATGAACAGAGAGCTTAATCACCTTGCTCACACTTCCAGATTCTACATCAGATGGTCAATGTATCATAATACGCAAGTTAAAAAAGGAAGAGCTTCAGTGGAAGATGTCACTTCTTTTTCAGATTGCTTCAAGAAAATGGTATCTACACAATGTTGCAGGAATGCCACATCCTGTGCATTCTCAGCTCACACAGTGCTAGCTGCTTGAAGGTTTGGCAGTATAGGACATATCATAAGGAACAAGTCATTTTGAGTCAATGAGAATCTATGGTATTGACATGCTGCTTTCAATGATGTAAGATTTGTGAGCAAACATCACCTCCACATCTGTCCATCCCCTCTCCTGCCATTTCCAAATCCTTTCTTTTCCACAGTTCCCATAGCAACTTACACCAGTCATACCTTCAGTAATTCTGACCTCACATCAGAGAAACAAATTAAGCTTTCTCATTTTATCCCTCCTGATTGTTTCTAAGCCTTTGTTTACAGATTTTTGCATTCCCATGCAGCACTATGTAGCACCCAGAGATTATCACTTCCAGCCTTTTTTTTTTTTCCCCGAGTCTTTTGAATCTCTCTGCATGGCAATTACTTGTTTCTTCCCCCACAAAGGTCTAATTACTGAAATGTTCTATATTTAGAAGAAATAATAGTTAGTCTTCCACTCTTCTGAACTGGTAGCGCGTTAAATCAGGTACCTCAGAATGGGGTGCCAATGTGAGTCTGCACAAGTAGTGCCAGCATGCTAAGTGTGCAGCTGTTCAGAGCTAGGTAATAGGAAACACTGATGGTGGGAGCATCTTCATTCCTGCCTCTAAAACATCTTCTCAGGAGCTGCAGGGAGCACCTCGCTAAGTATTTACAGCCTGAAAACATTTCCTGAAATAAGCAAGCTATGCTTTTTAAATAATTCTTGTGAAATGCAGTCCACCGTGCTGGAAATCTTTTGATAAAAGTGTTTCATCCACAAAAAGGAGCTAATCCATTATGGATTAGATGAACAATAGCAGAGGTGGCTTGGTAACTTCACTGAATATTTTTAACAAACCCAGATGTAAGTACTGCAAAATCTTGTAAAATATTTATGAAAGAAATAGAAACTATCAATTTTTGACATCACATACTGTTTTTAATTCTAAGTTTAAAAAAAATCTGTAATTTTTTCCCTTTAATTTTCTCAAATGTTGATTAGTCAGCCATTGTAAATTAGTCTTATTTCATTGATACCAACGAATCTTAAGGAATAACCGATGTTCTACATATTTATGTTGCCCGATAACTGAGACTTTGTTACCTTTAAATTACTACAACTGGATAATCAAGTACCTTCTTTCTAGACCATATTTAATTTTCACCCTTCCTATTTTGTGCTATTTCTTTTCTTCTTCTTTGTGATAAGCATGTGGAAGGATGAAAACCACACTCTACCCAGTACCCATTCAAGTTTCTCATTCTTCCTTGAGGGAGAGCTGGCTTTCCTGGCACACTGCCCTCCCCTCACTGCAGAAAGGATGGGTATATGGTATCTCTCCAAATTCATCATGAATCCTGTGCTCGCAACAGGGGCTGACAAATTCTGTCCTCAAGAAGCTTTGAGACCACAGTGGTGCCAGGGATTATTTAATAAAGGTTCTTGTTCTCTAAAAAGGCCATCATGCCATTTGAAGGAGGGACATAAGGGTGGGAAAATCTAACAGAAAATATATACAAATAGATATTTGCTGATCACGTAAAAATTTTAGTAGAGACCAGGCCAGAAGAAAACAATTTTGGATGTCAAGAGACTGTGAACCATACACTTGAGGCAAGTAGGAAAGTGCCAGATTACCTTCCAGCAGACAAGTGAGACAAAACAGGAGAAAAAAACAAAACATGAAATAGCCCTGACTTCTTGGAGCACGTACCAGGATGTACTGAAAGGGCCACGCGATCCACGTCCTACAAAGAGAGTCCTCTGTTTCTGGTAGTAACTCCCAGGAGCAAACTGTGTGTTCTTTGAAAAATGCAGACTACCATCTAATTATGACTCTCAGACGGTATTTTACTGTTTTCTCATGGGACTAATAATATCTCTGCATATTGCAAACAGGTTGTTGAACCGTTCTGTAGTGCTGCACCAGCTTTGCAGTTTCCATTTCAACATTTCTAACCAAGGCCAAAACTGGGTTGCCAAGAGAACAGAAATATCTGAACTGTAGAAAATATCTTATGCTAAAAGATCGTGTGGTTTGCAAAATCTGTTTTAATAGTAAATAAGATTATGCTGAAATTTGAGATGTTATTAAGTTATCATTATTATTATTTAATTTTATTGTTATTCATTCTGTTCCTGGAGCAGCCAGTGTGCAGGACATAATCTATGCCTACAATGTATAGTACCTAAGAGAAAAAGTTCCATAGGAAGAGTAGGAGAACAGGACACAGTCTATGTATAATAGCTTTTAGACCATGAGTACATACTTCTCACTCACATGTACTGCTTCCAACCTATTCTTATTAATTTGCTATTTTTTCTCAGATGTCAAAAGCTAAGCAACTCTTTAGGGGATATCTGAAAAAAATAAAGGGCTTTCTTACAATGGATCATATCAAAGTTATCATATCAAAATTATCCTCCCGTCTACTCTGCCCTAGTGGAACCACAACTGGAGTACTGTGTCCAGTTCCAGGCCCCCCAGTTCAAGAAGGACAGGCAGCGAGGGGCTAAGAAGATGATCAAGGGAGTGGAGCATCTCTCTTATGAAGAAAGGCTGAGACACTTGGGTGTGTTCAGTCCAAAAAAGAGAAGACTGAGAGGGGACCTCATCAATGCTAAGCAATATCTAAAGGGTGG
>BJBW01009179.1:14656-31863 GCA_004320125.1 Scolopax mira
CAGAGCAATAGAACAGGCTGCCCAGAGAGGTTGTGGATTCTCCTTCCCTGGAGATATTCAAAACCCACCTAGATGCATTCTTGTCCAGCCTGCTCTAGGTGACCCTGTTTTGTCAAGGGAGTTGGACTACATGATCTCTGAAGGTCCCCTTTGCAACCCCTACAATTCTGTGATTCTGTAAAGTCTAGGTATAGGGGAAAACCAGGCACAAATGAAGGTAATGTCTATATGAACAGCAGAAAAGTGAATACAAAAGACCATAATTTTCACGAATGCAAAATAGCAGTAAAATTATAAAGCACAGATAGAAGAATACACCTTTTTTTTTTTTTTAATTTGTACTATGCTAAGTAACCTTCACATAACTAAGCCCCAATATCCTATGTCATATAGTACAGGGATCAGAAAAAACTAACTCATCACATGAGAGAATACTTCAGGAAGTGCTTCTAATTTCTTGTTGAACCCCAAATCTCTGAATATGTGTATGCATATATGGTTTGTGTGCAAATTTATGCATACATACACAAAAACACACACTCTCCCTTCTATAGAGGTGCATGAAAACAAAAGATATTGCAGTTCAGATAAGGAGAAATGAGTCATACTACTAACAGTCAAACACTTGACTGCTTCTAAACTATACTCTCTTATAACAACTGACAGATTAATATTCTGACATATATATGCATAGAGATGCATAGATATTCTATAATCTTTGAAATGGGATTAAAAGCTTAGACATTGCCATGGGTTATTTAGCATTATTACACTTGTTATGATAACTTCTCATTGAATTCTAGCATTGTTTAAAAATTATAATTAGGAAACTTAAAATGCATATTGTATAATGCTTGTCATCTATCACAGGTTTTAGTGCAGTACATCTGATGAAGAACTCTAGAGTAGAATAAAAAGCAATGGCAGGAATGCCAGACTCTGTATTTCTGATGATAAAAAGGCTGAGTGCTCGCCAGCAGCAGCTTGCTGTCAGTAAAAATGAATCTGAAACAGATGCCAACCACGTCAACAGCTTGAGCCATATACATTTTTTATTAGTCAAAGACATAAATCATGATGGAAGTACACAGGTGCAAGGCACATCAAAGAATGCCACTATTACACCTCAAATTCAAATTATAAAGTTATCTAGTACTGTATTTACCAACCAGAAAATTCTGCAAAACCAGCGCATTTAGTGTTAAAAACATGAATTCAAATGGAACTTGGAAAAGATGTTTTATTTTTATATTTAATCTCTACCAATCTTGGATATTGTTTTATTAACACGTGAATGCAAAAATCTATTTATTCACATTGGAGCACAATTTTATGTTTTCTTTTCTATTTAAAGTTTATATAAAGTAATGCACCTATACTACTGGATATATAGTTAAAAAAAAAAAAATAATTACTAAGCTCTTTCCATTCTACCCACCTCCCATGGAGATCACAAGCCTCTAGCTTTGGCTAACGATGCATGGGGAAAAAATAGAAATCCTTACAACTGCGGAAAAGAAAAACTGACTTCTCGAAGTTTGGGGTTTTTTTCCTTAAAAACCAAGTCCTTTGCAATAAGATTTGTTTAATCATGTTTCAGTGTCTATTTCAAAATTTTCTTGTGACTTTTATTTTCTATATTATCCACTTACTGACATGTTCCACTGAGCTACATATCAAAATCTCTTCAGAGATCTCTGAAAATGTGCAGGTCTTGAAAGAAAGAAGTGCCTGAAGACTGAGCAAACAGAAATGCCACCTCCATCTTGAAGAATGGGAAGAAGGAGGACCCAGGCAATCACAGGCCAGACTCACCCTGATCCCTTGGAAAGTGATGGATAACCAATCCTGGAATCCATTTCCAGGCCTTTAAGGACAAGAGTGGTCAGTATGGCTTCAGAAAGGGTAAGTCATACTAGAATAACTTGATAAACTTCAATGATTAAGTGATTGGCCTATAGATGAGGGGACAGCAGAAGACTTCACTAAGGCCTTTGAAACTGCCTCACATAAGATGCTGATGGAAAAGCTGTACAGGCTGGTTGAGAGAGTGAGGTACGCTGAAAACTGAACAAATGACTGGGCCCAGAGCATGGTGATCAGCTGTGCAAAATCTAGCTGGAGACCAGTAACTAGCAGTGTACCCATGGGGTCAACAGCATGTCCAGTCCTATTTAACATCTTCGTTAAGGACATGAATAATGGGGTGGAATCTCTCTGCAGCATTTGCAAATGACGCTAAACAGGGAGAAGTGGTTGGTATGCCAGAGGGTCATGCTGCCATCCAGAGGAACCTCAACAGGCTGGAGAAATGAGCTGACAAGAATTTAATGAAGATCAACAAGGAGAAGTGCAGTTACCCACACCTGGGGAGGAACAACCCCAGACACCAGTATATTCTGTTATTAATTTGCTGGAAAGTCTCTTGGCAGAAAAGGACCTGGTGGTCCTGGTGGACTCTAGGTTGATCATAAGCCAGTAATGTGCCCTTGTGGAAAAGGAGGTGAATGTAGGCCAGGTTGCATTGGGCTAAGTATTGCAAACAGGTTGACGGAGGGGATGCTTCCCCTTTATTCAGCCCACAGCTATTCAGGTTCTCCGGTACAGGCAAGACACAGACATACTAGAGAGAGTCCAGCTAAGGGCCACTAAGATAGATGACTGGGGGACTGGAGCACCTCACGGAAGAGGAAAGGCCGTTACTGTTAAGCCTGGAGAAGAGAAAGCTCTGGGGGACCTTATTAATGCATAAAATTACCTGAAAGGAGGGTGAAAAGAGGATGGAGCCAGGCTCTTTTCAGTGGTGCCCGGTGACAGGACCAGTGGCAACAGGCACAAACTGAAAAATGGGTGGTGCTGTCTGAACATCAGGAAACACATTTTTACCATGAACACTGGCACAGGTTGTCCAGAGAAGTTGTACAGTCTCTATCCTTAGAGACTCCTCTAGACAAAAGGTCCTCTAGATATTGTCCTGGGCAACTGGCCTATTGGTAACGCTGCTTGAGCAGGGGTATTGGCCAAGATGACCTACAGAGGTCCCTTCCGTATGATTCTTTGGAATTTATAAACCCCAACATACTCTTGAATCACAAAGTACCTCAAAGGAAATGCAAAGGACAGAATGGAATAAAAGTCTTGAATCTAAACCAAAAATATGGAAACAGTTCTGTTACGTTTAAATAAGAAATCTGCTGAGACTGCACGTGTGTACGTTTGCATTTTCAAGGAGTTGGTAAGGATTTTGGGTTTTTTTAGTATTCCCTCTAGTTTTACTCCCTAATTGTAACCATTTGAGCATAGATGGAATAAATTTATCAACAAGTACCCTTTCTGTAGCCTGCAAAATGAGCTCTACTAACATTTGAACAATTTTCATTTATGATTTTTTCCCCTGAAATCCTAAAGAAATGTTAAAAAGAGAACTGATGGCTGAATTACTTGTTACATGCAGTTTATTTTGTCATATTTCATATTTTTTCATTCTGAGTTGTCTAAAACAACCTAATTTTAAAAATTATTCTAAGTATCCACACTCAGAGTAACTGAATGAATTACAGATGTACTTAAACTTCTCTTGAAGTATTCAAAGAAAACACACAGCCTTTCTTCTAACTACAATGCAGAACTAGCAGTTAAGTTACATAATTTTGTCTCCTTCCCTTGAGTAGATGACCTACACTTTATAAACATGGACACAACATGTTAATTATATCCAAGCTTCCAATTTATTGAGTTACTTGTAGAGCTGTTATATATTGAAGTTTCACCTGACCATGATTGGTTACTATCAGCCTGCATCTTGTCCATAACTTTACCTGGTCATCTAGGCTACCTAATGCACACTCTTACCAAAGAACAAGAAAAAAACATTAATTCATTGAACTCATGAGGCTTATTCTATATTGCACAGGAGCATATTTCCATTTACAGAGAACTGTAAATTCTGCTCTTAGTTATCCTATCATAACAACTTTAAAAGATTGAGCTGCTTATATCAAGAGGCATAATAAATGCACTCAAAAGCACTCAATTCACCTCTGATTTGGAGAAAATAAGTTTCTACTGAAGCTAGTAGCAAACACAGAGCTAGAATTTAGACCCTTGCTCCACCAGAGCTTAGTATAGTTTAGCTGCACATGCACTTCTAATTCTCCGTGTGTGAGAAAAGAGTTCAAAATATATCAGTTTCTCTTACCCTGAAGTAAGAACACTTGTCATCAGGAAGATAACATCACACTATGAAAGATGAAAAGGAAAAAGTAGTCTTATACTTTATTACAGCCTACATCAGTGACCAAGATCAGTTCATTCCAACAACAGAGGGAAAGATTTAAGCTTTGCCTTTAAAACCACAATGTGTAGAAGTCTTTCAAAGTCACTGTCCTGTGGAACTGGATAAAATAGGTCAGGAAAATGACAGAAAAAGGAAAAAAGAAGTGTTAATGCTCCTTTTCTTTTCATTTCCTGGGGCTTTTATGTTACTTGGGGTGTTTTGTTGGGGTTTTTTTGTTTTGTTTTGTTTGTTTGGCATATTTGGGGGGGGTGGGGGGTGTTGTTTTTTCTTTAACCTGTAAGAAGTGGTGTCCTTTTTATATTTTTTTTTTTTTTTTTAGTGTTGGGAAATATTGTGCTTAACATCACTGATTAGGCAGGATGTTAAACTATCAGAAGAAAATATAAACAGAAGGACTAACAAGGAACCTGTAATTGAAAATTGCTATCATATTCAAACTTGTGGAAGTCTCAGTGTCACCTTTAAGAACCAGCAGAGATTAAAGCTCAGAGATCTCTTTCTTTCTAATTTGTTTGAGGGTCTGAGACTCTGAAGAGATAACCATAACCCTAGCATTTAAAACAGAAAGTCTCTTGCCAGTTTTCCCCCATCACACATTTAAGCTAACACAAACATCTTCTAATTTCAAAGCACCTGAGAGCAGGAGGGCCCAATGAGCCTTTCCCAACGAGCTGAGGCCTCTGATGGGAACCAGAAGGGTGATGAAAACTATTCAAGGGCAAAGATACCCAGAGAATAGGTTATTTGGCTGCTTTCATATGCAGGCTGCCTGTTCATAAAATGAGAAATTATGCTTAATTAGGATTAGGTAGAGAAGTCAAGGCTAAAGTAAAATAATTTTGTCCAAAAAGAAATTTAATTAGCACAAGTCAGAAGGGACTCTTGGGATGTCTAGAAAACTGTATCAGTAAATGCCGTATTAGGTCAAAATCACCACAGTCACAGCATTGGAAACAACAAACTTGTATATGAATGTAATAGAATTAGCTATAAAATGACAATTAAATACAGTATAAGTATAGTTGGCCATCGAAAGGGGTTAGTATTCAACAGCGTGGACTATTTGATTGAGATGGGTTGTAGGTAGAATGTGGTTGTAACCCAGAAGACAGATATAAGTCCTTCTCTCTTTGTCATCAGCTTTCCCCCAATGTCTCTAAGTTTATCTGTTGATTTGAGACATAACATCCCCTAAAAATATTAATAATTGCTATTGAGGAGGAAAGCATCTCTATCATTTTTATTTTGGGGGAAAATGGTTATTTATTTAATTGTTTTCTCTGGACTAAAGACAAGCCAGACAAATCTGAAACACTCTCCTTGAGATTACTTACATGGTGATGTAGTGCAGTTGTGATGCAAAACCACGAACCACAATTTATATCATTCTAATCTAAGTCTATAAATGTTTAATTAAAGTTTATTATGGAATTTCAAACTAAAATTTAACAATAATTTCTTAGAGATGTACATCAAACATCCCTCTAAGATACTTTAACAAGATCCTAAGTTATAGACAAGAAGGAGTATTATTTTATATAAACAGTTCTTGATTTTTTTAAAACAACTTGTTGAAGGCATGTGAAGTTGTAAAGACAAATGCAAGGCAAGCAACAGTCAAAGCAAGGAATACAGTTCATGTATTTTATTAGTATTCTAAATTTTATCCTTTTTAGCTGCTTTGCCTACCAAGATACAGTATTGCTTAGAAAAAGGCTTCTGATCCTCTTGACTACCTCTTCATAGCTTTTTAAAGGCAAACAGAAATCTACCAATTTGCAGCTACTTTTGCTTGTGAGAAAATTTATATAAACATTCCAAGATAAGATAACAGGGCTGACCAAGGAGTAATGATACAAAGATCATATAAAATGTAAAGATATAATAAGTATTCTTATTAGGAAATGTATTGCATGTAAATTGTTGGATCATCTGCTTTTTTAAAACTCAGTTTTCAGAAGAAACACTCTTCTGTCTTTATGACAGATACCAGAATTACTTTTGGTAGAAAAATACATGATATATATTTCTGATATCGCTGCAGGGTAAATGGGATTAAACTTTAGGGAAGAAAGGATTCAGAAAAAAAAGACATTTGACAAGTTTCTGTCTTACTAAAATAATAATAACGAAAGATATCGATAGTTTATTTTGAATACTTCTATTCAGAAAATACTGAATAAATGTCATCTACGATTCCAGATTCCATTTGGATCACGCTCTTTTTAATGCACTGTGTAAAATAACTGTGAGGAACATCTGACTAGTCATAGCAATGGAATCATCAGTGGAGTTCCTCTGACCAATAACGGTGTCGTAACGGATCATAAAATAATGAAGATTGTAGTTCTCACATTAGTCATGTGGAAGACGACAGTAATTCTACATAAACAAAAGTTAATATCTAATGAATGGTCTTATGTCTGTATTAAACAATTTACCCCAAAATTCAAATATTTTGAAACTTTCTACATCTGGTTAGATAAAGCAGCGTTCTTTTCAATTTTAAATAGGACATGTCTGTGCTTCTAAAGGAAATGAAAAAACTACTGCCACAACCACAGCAGAATAAAGATATGGCCACTGACTGCTTTCAGTTCACGGACAACAGAACAAAGCCAAACAAGACAAACATATGTGCATTATGGCTGCTTTGTTTACAGGCTGATTTTGAAAACTAGACAAGTGATAGAAAGGCTGCAACGCTCCTAAACTGGCTTGAGAGGCACGAAATGATATTGCAGTGAAATACCAGAAGAGAGTCAGCTTAGTTTCCCCATATTTCACATTCCCAACTGTGGTACTGAGCTGCGGAAAAGGTTGCCAGAAACTCATAGTCGTAAAGAAGAGCAAGACTTTTGCTTAGTGTTGTTTCCGTTTTGGCTGACAGAATTTCTAATTTGTTTTCTTTCAGAATTAAAACTTAATTAAAAACCATCCAAATAAACAAACAAAAACCCCTCCAATATTTATCTTCAGTTAATTCCTGGCAATGAGATATTTAATTCTGTTCCTGATTTTTGAGAGCACACGATAGCGATTAAGTTGTAAACTTACTATATTACAATTGTTTCAACACGGATATACTCTGTCACAATGTAATGGATATCAAACAAAAATATGCAATTCATTGAATGTGGTTTTTTCACTCTGGTCTTTCCTATTTTGGCTAAAAAATTTGTCTCTGTTCTAGCAATTCCAAAAGGCTAAAGTAACCTTTCTTGAGGAATCAAAGATATCACTGAATTTTGAGAGCTACTATTTCAGAGAACACCAGCCATGAGGCAAGTTGAGACTGAATTCAGCTGATATGTCACAGAGCAAATACGTTTCTTCAGGACTGTGTTACTTCTACTTTTTGAATGAGTAACTCAAGTCAAATATGCTCTTTTTTCAGTTTCTATTTTCACTGAAAATCCAAGCATTTTCATATGGCACTACAAACAATTTGGTGTTGAAAGGTTTTCCCTTGAGGGAAATACAGTCCTCCAAGACTGTCACATGGCTTCTCTGAAAGACATTTTGTATTTGTCTGCAGAGCACTTTAGATGACAGAATTAAGCAGACAGTTCTACAGAAAAAGACAGAGAAAATAAATTCCTCTGCCACATTTGCTTTAAGAAAACAAACATTTTGAGCTGCTGTGAATCAGAATTTATTTCTTGACTAGACAAACTGTGAAATACTTCATCTTTCTATTGCTATTTAAAGTACAGAAAAGTTGCCCATTAAAATGAAAAAAAAAAAATCAATCACATTTTACTTCTTACAAAACTTAGTAGGCCAAAAATACATTTGTTTGAAGTAATTAATATCTAATTCCTAGAGGTTGCTATATAATTTGATTTGCAATCTATTTACTGAAAGCAGACGTTCTTATTAGATGTAAGAGATGAGAGTTAATGGAAAGTTAATACAGAGCAAAGTTGATGACAAAATGTAATTTATAAAGACTTCTTGGTAAATGGAAATAGTATTTCAATTGGCTGTGATTTCATATTTTTTGTCTTTTTCCCCAGACACTGTGGCTTTCATCTGAGATCGCCCACCTATGCAATTTAAGCAAAAGAGTTTAAAAATCAAATCTAAGACTTTAAGGTGAAATTTCTCAGAAAGGAATTCTTTAGAGTTAATTTTGAATAGAATTTTGAACCTTAAACTCTTAAAGTCAAATTCACTCCACCTCAGGTAAAACCAGGGGCTACTTAAATGTTTCTATATCAGGTGGCATGAGAAATCAATTAAACTTTATACTTGTACAAAGGTAGTCAAAGAAGGAAAGCACAATATTTTTTAAGTTAAGAAATGCAGACTCCAAAAAATAAAATCTTGAAGAGGTATTATTATTGCATTAGAAATCTATTTTAGAAAAGAAGAAAATGTTGAGAAGGCTGTATTGCAATATTCCATTTCAGGTGGAAGATAAAAAGTGCAAGGGAAATAAAGACTATTTTCCAGGTTGTAGAAAATAGTATGTTCTACACTTTCAGTAGACCCAATAGTAGAGCAATAATTGAGCCATTAAAAATCACAATAGACTGCAGGGAAGACAAAGAGACATCATGATTAGTTGTTATCTTCAAGAGCTATAAGAGATACTAGATTTTCATCTACATTAGGAGTAGCATGGAAATCTAGATAATCAATAGTATTTTAAAGATACAATTTCTGGAAAGTAAGTTTAAAAAAAATAATATCCATTTTTCAGATTAATGGTCTAGTTTTTAATTTTCAAGGCGAAAAGGACTTCAACCAATACAGTAAATAATCTTCCAACATCACCTACAACCTAAGCTTTAGGAATATGACACTTAAGAAAACTTAATATATTGGTAAAATCATCACCCCTCAGAATTTCATAAAGAATTGGGATCGCTACATTTCTAAATGCGAAATTAGAGCACCATTTAAAGCAATCTGTTATGGAATGACTGATGTAATTTGAACAGAGGAGGTGTTAAATCCTTCTTAATTACTACTGTGTGGTTTCTGTAGCAATAAATGAGTCCGCCATTACACAGAAAGAGCGCAAACGCAATATATGACAGCAGCTCTTTTTGTTTAGAGTTAGAATAAGGGAAAGGAAAAAAAAGGAAAATCTTGATGATACAAGAAAGTCAAATAAGAGCATTTTCTACAAGAGGCAGATTATCAGATAAAGCTGTAGGAGATAATTTTTCTGTGTGAGAAAATACTAATTTCAGGATTTGTTATATAGAATTACTGTTCATCTTTGAAACTATAAGCATGTTCTGGACTCCCAAGATGATAACTGTTTCTATATTCTTCAGGTACTATATAATGAAAATGAGAGAACTAGAGCATTTCATGGGTGATTTTCATCATGTTGCTTCTGTAAATGTGAACAGTCACATTAAGTTTACTCCTGTCATTGTCTTCAGTTCACATAAATTAGAACAGAAAAAAGACTTCAGTCAGGAATGAAAGCAATATATTTGGGGTCTATCTATTAGGGGTCTATTTTTGTGACAAACCAATATCAAAAATCCAAACCATGTTACTGTGTCCTTTTGTTAGCTGCAAATTTTGAATGTTATTGAACAATTCATTACACAGAAAAGTAAGGAGACCTAATCTTATCTCCAGTATATTTCCCTTACAATAAAGTTTTCATTTTAGCTATCTTGGCTACAAAGAAGAAGTGATGTTATACAGGGAAAAAGAAAGATGTATAGGCTAAACTGTTTGATTTGGTAGCTTTTATGACAATTGATTTGGTTTCCATTCTTTTCTGTATTTTTTTTTTTTTTTTTTAGAAATTTTTTTGTACTTTGATATTGAAGGCCACCTGTAAAGAATAATATTCTTTGGAAGCCATGTCAGAAGATGAGAGACAATCCTTTGAAGAGCAAATGCTGCTTCAATTACTCCTTCATCAATGTTAACACGACCCCTCTATGGAACAGTAGCATTATTTGGACAAAGCAAACAGGTTTTGATCTGGAGAAGAAATGGGTAATTTATGTAACTTGTTTATTTAGAGAAAGGCCTGTGACAAACAGCCTGACAATCTCTGATTGTGAAACTATCTGAAGAGCTGTTCTATGTCCATAACCCACTGACCTGAAATATTCTGTCTTTGCAGAATTTTACAGCAGCTGATACTATAAAAGGAACCTGTTCCCTGTATTTTTCTGTGATGTCAGCACTTAGACAGCTAAAAAACTTGCTACTATTGGAAAAGATGGTCTCATTTTTACAATAATTTTGCAATACAAAGATCCATAAGGAACTCTCTGCCTGAATGCTGAAATGAAGAAATGTACTTTGACTAAAACAGTAGTATAATTTCTGAAATCCCTTCACAGCATCTTTTTATAGGAATTGATTTTCTTTTATATGAAAGGAGAGCTACAAAAAACTGCTCAAAACGTGGGTACGGTAACAAGAAACTATGAAATTATGGTGATGAAAATTTTGATAATTTTTCAATGTTCACAATCTGTAAGAAGCAAAAGTAATTTTTTTCTAGCATTTTTCCTCCTACCTCTGCATGGTCTAACTATTTTAACTAACATTTTAAAATTCAAACTCACACGTACAGAAATTGTGGGGAATAAAGATTCATAACAAATTCCATTAATTCAGACAGATATCTTTTAAAAATAAGACAAATCTGGTGCTGCAAACATTTTCCTTTCACATTTATGGTAATGTTTTATTATTCAGATATGACACCAACAGCACTAGATGCAGAATAAGTCTAACAAAATTTCCTCTACAGAGTCTTTCTCTTAGGACACGGCCCAGATCTGGTGGATAAGACCTCAACTTCATAGTCTTTATCATGCCATAGGAGAAATGCATATGCCTTGTTTGTTCCACATCCCACTGCTAACACTTGGCAGTAAGACAGACTTCAGCATTTTTATCAAGTCAATACATTCACAACTCTAGATTTGAACAAGCATGACAACTCTTTGTATAAAAGACTACCATTTTAGGGGGCTTTTAAATCTCCCCCAATCTTGCTTTGTGGTTTTCCCAATTTAAAATTAATACAGAAAACAAAGACACAAAATTTCTATTTTATGCAATTTTCCCACCTCCTAACATATTTACAGCACCTACTTTCTATGGAAACCTTAAAGCGTTGCATAAACTCAAATCAATGCAAAAATCACTCCACCCCCATCACATAGAGAGCAATGTATAAAGACAAATATAGAAATTGATACTGTATTTATTTTAAGATAAGAGGGAAATAAAAAAGCCACATGCCAAATTAAAAAAAAAAAAAACCAAACAAACAACCAAACCAACAGCAAAGGTAAAGTGCACACATTGCAAAACACTTTAATTGTAATCTGAGGGGAAACGGGTTCATTACTCTTCAGAAAACTGCAATAGTCTTCTGACAAACATTTAGTAGCTTGACACTTAGGTCTCATCTAGAAGACTGAATAACCTCTTGGATCTATCCTGCCAAAGTATGTGTTCAGATTAGTAGGGACATGCTTCCTTCTAGCATTATGTCCTGCATTTTCTATGGTAAGAAATCTCCCATCAAAGGATTTGCCAGCTTCCCTTGTGAACTCTGATGAGAAAAAAAAATGCTGGGTAGGGAGAAGACAGCAACATAAATATCCTTCTTTCACTAAAGACATCCACTTTTGCTTAGAGATTTTTGTTTAAATAAGTCCTTTGAGAAAGCTTGCTGAACATCTTGCAGTAGCTCTGTACGCTAAAGATCTCTCCTTTCCAGCAACAATTCAAGCTCCCTCCTCTCCTTTTCAGCTCTGGTCAGAGAAGTATTTTCTCCGAGTATGTTTCTGTGAAATGCTGTCAGCACCTCCTCGAGAGGTGCAAGGAATAAAGAAAGAAGCAGGGCAGATGGTATAAGACAGAGCCTTAGTAAGGATATTCATGTGTAAAGAAATAGCTATCTTTTTCCACTGAAAAAGTCTATGTGAAACAGAGTTTAGGATGATAGCTTAACTATTTAGCTTAATTCCTGTAAACACTATGATGGATCTCTCAGTGGTAATCTAATTCACCCAAATTAGACATCTGTCCTTCCCTACTGGCTGTACATAGAACCAACAGAAACTGTGAGATGCTTTTATCAATTCAGGAACCAACCTGCCTAATCATTAGCTTGAGACTGATGCCTGCCAGAGAATGGCTGGCTTTCAAAAAACCTGGCTGGTTATTGAAAACCAAGCATGAAGAAACAAAGAGTATGTATATATTACTACTGAAATACTCATTAATTACACTTTGAAAATCTGTGAGGATGTACAAAATGAGTAGTTTTTTCTAGTTTTCTATACAGGAAATTGAATAATTGGAAAACTTAATTCTCTGACCACAGTTATTTGGTGCAAGGAGAATGTGTATTTTAAGATTATAATATTTCTTTATCTTTGCCTGTGCTTTCGGATGTCGTGTTGCATTGCCAGCTCATTCAGATTCTCTACTCTTCTGAATATATTAATCAGATTCTGATTTTCCATTCTTTGCCCATGAGATCTAATTTTATTCAGTTTGAAATATTTCAGAGACATTAGAGAGCATATCACACGGGTTAATTTTTAGACACTTAAGTTAGGAGGTTAGACTCCTTAAGCTCCTTGGCTCACCAGAAGAGAGTTAGGCTTCTTCAGAGAGTGATTTTTATCATAATGTGCATGCTACAGAGGATATTAATGTACATACTTCAAATCACCCTCTGGAGGGACTGCTCTTTCTCTACTCACTGTACAGAGTGACTATGCAGCCTGGCTGGCCTGGACATCTAAGCATGGTTGTCATCTTCACCCTTTCATCTAGCCATCTCCTGGCGTAGCTACTGCTGTTAACTCTATTCCTCTCTTGGAAATCTTGCAATTTGTTTTCCTGGTGTTGCCAGTCCATCTGCATGCTAGAGAAAGAAGGCTTAAACAAGCTCATCTAGACCAACCCAACAGCTTGCTGATACGAAAAGAGTCAGTCCACCTTGGCCAGCTTCTGGCCATGCAGTTCTTCATTGTGTTGGACAAAATACAAGTTACACTTCAGACTTTTGCTAGCTTAGTTTCACATTGGATTGGCAAACTGAACGGCTCACTGAAAGAGTAAGCATGATTTACATACAGGAAGGTGCAAGAAAATATGACTCAAAGTTGGGCAGGCAGAACTACCACCTTAGAGGCAATAAGCTGTTAAATTATTTCAGCTTGTCTTGTTTGCCTGCCCTGGGAAAAACAAATTATCTGTGTGTTTAACCATTTTATTATGTTAAATTAATTTATCAGTTATAAGAACGACGACGTGAAAAAGGGAAGCCTGCATTTAAACTCAAAATAGAAAATATGCTTCTTAACATATTGGAAATTTGAAAGCTCATATCCTGTTATCCCACACAAGAAAGGCTCTTCAGGAAGTCATAGAGTAGAATGAGGTCTTTGTACTTGCCAGACATCTCTGCATTCCTACATACAGCTCTAAGACACTGTCTTATAGTGGTTTCTTCCTCAACTTCCCCTCATTCTCCACAGGCTATAGCATGCTCAGTTCCTGGGTCTGATTCTGTACCATGTACAAGACTGATTGACTGGCCAAAGAAATATAGAATTTGGCTCATATTAAATAAGGGGCAATAATTAGGGTTTTTTTCCCCCCCCACCACTCACAAATTTACAGAAGACACAGAAACTCAGTATGTTTCTATACCATAATACTATACTGGGTCTGGCTGAGTTGGAGGTAACCCACTTCATAGCAGCCTGCATGGTGCTGTGTTTTGGATTTATGACCAAAACTGGCCTTGCTTAATGTATTTGAAATCGCTCAGCAGATTCAAAATTATTGTTGCAGACACCAACATCAAAGCCTTGTTCCTAGAGAAAAAACCCTACAATAAATAACTCCACAGCTAATATGAACAAATTTACACAAATTCCATTCCTCTAAACACGCAGAAAGAAATAAAACAAAAGTTTAACTATATAGTTGCAGTTTTAGAGAGATGGAGAGCTAGAAAAATAATAATAAATAAATATTTTACACCTCTGCCAGTTCCTTTCCTAATGTACCAAGGATTTTATCTGGCACTTTCAGATACAAAGAACAAAATTCTATTTTTGTGCGTTATGTTTGCATTTTTATAGCATCTGAAGCTGCACTTGTCGACCATCTTGAGCTAATATTATTTACTATTTTTGTAAGAGTCTTTCTTTACTTCAGAAAAGAAAATAAAACTGATAACTCACTTTGTCTTTATAATAAAGTTCAAAAACAACAACTCTTGCAGTTTTAGAAGTTAAGGCGTTTTTCCTATAAGTAATCAAAATTCTAGATAGGTTCTTGGGTCAACAGATTCTCAGATACAGTTTTCTTTTTTAGATTACTGTTTTGGTGTTAGAAGTTATACAGTCTCACGCTATGTTGACTGGGATTATAAGGCAACTGGAAAATAGCTGCAGTATGAGAAAACACCCTCATTTTGTTTGCAAATAGCCGTCTGTATCTTGACATATTTTTAATAGAATTAACAAATTATTGGAATGATTCATAGAAAACCAAAAAGTCCAGATGTGCCAAGGTATGCATGCAAGTTAATATCATTCAAGCACATCATTGAGAGAGAACAAGCCAGCCAGGCAGCATTCATCAGGTGTGTGTCTTTATAGCAGTAACGTAATCAACACTAGCAGCTGTGTTTAAATGTCAATTGCAAATGACTGACAGTGTTTCAAAAACCTTTTTCTTCATATAAATGGAGAAAAAAGTATGCATACAGTATACATAATGGAAGTGCAAATTATATGTTACTACTTCAGCTACATGTGGTCTGGCATTAGTAAACAAGCAATTCACTCCGAGTTCTTTTTTCTGCTTCAGTTTGCTAATTACTGTAATAAGGGAATCCTAGACTGGGATGTCAAGAATTCAATTGAACTCACCATCGTACTTACAAGTAATTAACATAAAGCAATGAATAAAACTAGTGCAATCTTCATATACATAATACTTTGAACCTTCAATTTTGAGCAATCCAAAGAAATCCTGCACTTTAATCTTCATTCCAATATTATTTCCTATACAAATAACTACTAATGTAATTATTAAAATATATTCTGGTTTAGTTTTTGATCTTGTCAGGAATAAAATCCAAGTAACATTATGATTTTTTGAATGAACAACAGGGAATGTTTTTCCCTGACAAAAAGGTACCATAAGTTCTCAGCACCATGTTTAATTCTCAGAGCACACTATCTGAGAAATAAAGCATTAGTGGAATCCAAGTCCTCAAATTCAAGATCTCTAAATGCCATACTGTGGTGTTTTAGCTAAAATAAGCGCATCTTTTAACACATATTGCATCATTCATCACTCTCTTTTAATCCCAACACTAAAGTGGGAATTTATGGTTTGTTTCAGAAAAAAAACCCAAAGAAATACTTGAAATTTTTGACCAATTCCCAGTGTACAAGCTTTACAGAGTTACTCTGAACGCACAAGACTTAAGAATAGAACTTTAAATAACATTTCCATAATATTCACTTTTGTGTTTCTGTCCTGTGTGAATAAAACAGCATGATGACATCTTCCAGAATTACTTCACTATATATAAAGACCAAAATGTAAATCAAAATATATTTAACTAGAAATAATTGAATCGTTTCCTTTGTCACGCTCTTTAATAACATTAAAGGCTCCAAAATATGAAATCAACTCCATAGAACTTGCATTTTAAAAGGTGTATTCCATGATTCAGACCATTCTATTACTTACAAAAAAATTTCTTTCAATCAAGGTGCTCTTTTTTCTCTGTTTTTCCACACGTGCACACCCCTCCTGAAATGATTTGTGTGGCCGTCTCTGAATCTCTCTCATTCTTTATCACTTCTGAGGATTAACCTCTCAAGTTTGCTCTTCTCAAGTCTCCCACTCTCTGCTTGCACCAAACACTTCTCTTTCTTTTGTTCTCCCTTATTCACCCTGCCCTACATTCCGGAAACTTCTTTGCAGAGTGTGCAGTTACCACGAGGAGGGGGACACAGCAAATATGCAATGCTCTCTACTCTTCTACAGTCTTTAAGTGGAATTTAAGTATATATTCTACTTAAATATACATGCATATGTGTAGATACATAATGTACAACGTGTATACACATTACAAATAAATCAGATACCAAATGACCTGTAGAATGAGGCAGGACAATATTTGCTAGACAAACTAATAAATTTTAAATAAAATCTAAACAGTTTAATGAAGTTTCAGGAATGTTTAAAACCACTGAAACTTATATAGTATGAGAACTATAATTTGCTTCAATTGCTTTGGCTTGCCAAGCTTCACTTAGTCCCCGTTTACCCCCTTGACCATGACAAAAATGGTCTTAAAAAGGTTGACAGGAACAGATTAAAAGAACCTGCAAACAGCTAATAGAAGCATTAGTGTAAGAGTGCCAAAAATAGGTAGAACATCCTATATAGTGTATACTCATTAGCAAATCCAATAGCTTTCATTTCAGACTACACCTACATACCAAATAATCATCTATTCCTTAAAAGGGGGAAAAATATTTTACGTGCTATTATGCCATATTTTGAACTTTTGCTTCCTACTAACATCCTTACTCTGATTATGCTTTTTGTTGCATTATATACCTTAATAGCCAGCTGCTGAAAAGCTAACACACAATCTGGTTTGCTCTAATAGACTTCAAGAATTCAAAGGACTAATTAGGAATGGATCCAGAATCAATCTGTCTACACCCATTGAAAAAATATGTAGGTAGCAATTTTGTATAATTGTATATAGTATATTTATATTTAATATAAATATTAAATATTATACATTATATACAATGTAAATATTGTATACAATTTATATTGTGTACTTTACAGTATATAAACACTTGCACTGTCTTTCTGTTGGTGATGGAAACCCCCTTCTATA
>BJBW01009179.1:31950-75260 GCA_004320125.1 Scolopax mira
CACGTCTATTTCACCAATATACAGCAATAATTGGCAGTGTGGCTAGAGTGTGGCCAGATGCCAATGTGTTGAGTTATTTGATAGCTTAAAGATTGTATGACATGAAAGTTGAGCAGGTAATGAAAGAAAGCAGAGAATATAGAGTAAATAAATATGTTTACTTGAAGCTGCATATTATTAAGCAGTGGAAACAGTCCCATTTTCTTTCCGGGGTAATATCGTCCTTGTTTATCCTTAATGGTTGTAGGCACTTAACTGGAATGCCAAAGTCATCCCAGACACTCTTTAAATCAGGACAGGGGGAAAAAAAACACCTCCAGAACATGATTCAGGTGTTAGGATTAACTGATTCTGTGTATTTTTTCAATCAACTGTGAAAACAATCTCCAGCAAATACGTTCCTGGCTTAGCCATTTGGGGTTTGTGACCGTGGCCTGAACACAGTTATGTCTATGCTGAACACATAAATAAATGTTAATGTTTTTAGTTTCTGCAGGCCTGCCATAGCACATGCATCTTCTTGATCTTCAAAAGAATAAAATGAAAGAAAGTTAAAACGTTCCTCAGGGAAAGAACAGGAGTTGTAGAATTGTCAATAAAAAACTAATCTGGTCTACAGAATTTTTGTTACGAGTCACCCTTCACAAAATGTCCTGAAAACAAAGAAAAAACCCCCACACAGTCTTTATAGTCACAGATGCATACAAGGTTACTCAAAGGGAAGATACACAGGGATCTATTAACCTGTATCAGCATGTTGTGCTCCCAATTCAACAGATGTCTCCTCTGAGCTCAGCATCTTTGAATGCATCTCAAAGGCACAGCAGGGACCTATGTGTAGACAACTGACCAATTTTGCTCAAAATAGCATGAGAAACAGCAGCAGCATCTCTGGCATCTCAGCTATTGCACTCTGCTAACTCAGTGACACTATTTCCAAAATGAGAACTACCTCACTCATTCTTCTTTGCTGTACGCCAACTGATTGGAAAGCCTGCACAACCAACTCCTTTTTATCTTTATTTTTTTTTCCTTTTTCCAAAAAAATATAAAAAATTCCTTTGCTGTTTTTCCACAAGACTAAATTAGTCCACTGCTTGCATGTTTATGGGTCTTCTGTAAACTGAAGTCTGTTTTCCATGGTTTCATTACAACCTTCAATGTCACCATTCCTTGTGACAAAAGTCTGAATTGTTTTGTTTATCCAGACAAAAATTCAAAATGGTCAGGTGTAATGTTTTTCATCTCATTATAGCAGCACACCTCACCTTCAGTACCGAAAGAACTACAGTTTCTGAAATCCTTTGACTTTTTTTTTTTTTTACACTGTAGGTGCTAATTAGTTATTATTAACAATTCTCTAGGAAACAAGCTTCATATGGTGTGATTTTCAATCATTACTGTCCTCCTCTAACACAAAAATTCTGGTAATCTAGGATATTTTCTTAATATTAGTTTTATTTATTAAAACAGCATAAAGCTGTCACAGAATCACTAAAAGGTAAATATCCAAAAAATATATCATAACATGATAAAATGCAAGTCTCCAAATTACAGAAAACAACATCATTGTGGTCTACAAATTAAAAAAAAAATGCGGATGAAAGACCTAGAGAAAAAAAAAAGAAAGGATAGAAGAAAATGTGAAGTACTGATTTACAACCTGCTAAGAAATGATAATGAATGCTGGCATAATCCATGAACAGGACATTCTAGACTCATTGTGAAGACTTATTTCAAGGAACCCTGCCAACAAAACCAAATAATGCCGGCCTCAGCAATCTCCAGACTTCTTCCAATAAAGAGACATAATCGATAATATTTCTGAGGCTTTTGTTCCTCTTTTTAAATAAATTCTATTAATAAAGTAATTATTTGGGGGTTTTTGTTAAATCAAAACAGAAAAATGTATAGTATCAAAAATCTTTTCTATGAAAGTCAGAACAATAGACAGGAAAACGCAGTTCCTCAGGACAGAGATCTGGCACACTGGATTGCTGGGTTTGGACAACAGAACAGCTTTACTAAAAGTGCTTTTTGTCTCTTGTAACGCATATGCTGCAGTTAACAAGCCATAATTCAGAAAAGCAAACACAGAAATTGCTGGTTGGAATAAAATAGTAGAATTCCTCGTTACATTATCATATGATATGAAACTGAATTTTACACTGTGGCTTGCAAAAAAACAGTTTTCCCCAAATGACAATGTTTTAACTACCAGCAACACCCTGAGAAGTCCTTTTTATTTTACCTTGAGTGTAATATGCAGCTTGTGTTCATGGAACATATAATGAAATACATTCAATTCTGCTTTGTAGCTTCATTACTCCACTCTATGTTGACATCAGTTAAAATAAAAAGAAGAAGAGGAGCCTGAATCTTCTAGCACATATGATCTCCCTGTTTTCTTTAACGGCTGTGGAAGAACTATTTATTCTTTTATATTTTAGGTTAATTTCCATAGCAGGAAAATTTGATCCATACTGAATTAAAAACGAAGGGTTCACCCCTCTCAGGTGTCTGGCCTTCCATCTTGATTTATTTTAGATTTGTCCAAGCTTCACACCAACTGCTATGCCATCATTAAATAAACTTGCTAAAACTATACATTAGAAATGCTGAAAAGGATACCTCCACAGCCCCTAACTATAGCTGTGCCTGTAAGTATTGCTGAAGAGATCAAAAAAAAAAGAAACTCTTATCTGATTAAATACTATATTGGATAGAAAGAGCACAGAGTTCTAAGTTTCTTCTGGCTGCTGAGAAATACACCACAGTTCTCCCAGCCTTAATTAATGTTCCTATGCTGAACATATACATTATAGCTTATCACTATAAAGTCTGTGAAAATGGACAGAAACGGGGTGAATCAATAATCCCGATTTAAAAGAATTTTTAGCTACATACAAATTTGGCAATACAGCAAATGAATTATTTGATAGCACTTTGCAAAAAGATCAATTACATATTGCTTTGGACCGCCTTATTGAAGCACATTATAGGTAGTGTTAATGTAATTAGCTTATCAGGAGAACAAGGTGATATTGTTAGGCATCAACTCAGTGGTCTCTATGGACAACATCTATTTGCACTGCTTTAGAGTAATGTTTTTTGAACTATAAGCTACAGAGCACAGAGCTCTACAACTATTGATTACTTCTAAGAGTCCCCAAGACATGATGGGAAAAATCTCAGTGAATAAATTAAGCTTACATATGCTAAAAAGTATATATAATAAACACAAAAGTTCTGACAGCAACACCAGGTCCAGTAGGATACAATTAGTCGATCAATGCTTTCTGGAAATCAAAAGGGTAATAAGTTACTTTCAGAAGTGTAGCCTTGCTTGAATTTACTATTTCTAAAAAGATGTTCATCATTTAAATAGCACCTGAGATGTTATAACATCTATTCCCATCCCTGATAAAAGATTTTGTAAGGAAGAGGTGTAAGAGCATCTTCCATTAAGCTTTAATCAATGGGTTTAAATCTGACTTAAACAGCATCTCATAACGAAAAATGCTTTGTGTTGGTTGGAGGTAGCATGCTACGTTTATAGAGATGGCCAAAAAGCAAAAAGGCCTTTTTTTTTTTTAATATCACTTTTGCCACACAATTAGAACAACATAGATTCTCAACTGCAGGTAATTCCCATCCAGTGAGCTCTGAGCATAGGCATAACGAGCTGTCTTCTGTTTGCAGTTGTCTACAGAAACACATCCATAATCTCTCTGCAGAACCCTTACTGACTACGGCAGTTCAAAAAGGTTGTTCAGAGAACTGTAGTTTAATCAGCTTTACTCTATTTTGTATTCTCTATATATTAACTTAATACCTTTGGTCAGGGGAATGAAAACAGTATTTAAAATACTTCAGCTTCCTAGCAGTTCAGCAGTGTTTCTGTCTGTACTGGTTTTATACCATCTGCAAGAACTCACCAGGTTAAGAATAATGGCAAAAAATAACTAGGATGTGTCAGTGTGATAGACTGATCACTTTATACAGTTTAGAGAAGTGTTTGTGTGTTTCATATTTACATTCAGTTCCTAGAAAATAGGGGAGAATGAACGGTACACTAGATTGTGTCACAGGACAGAGATACATGTGATAAACTCTCAAGAGAAAACACTTGTGACTGTAATTTTCTCCAGAACATGTCAGTGTCTACTTTCAGTCATTGGCCATGATACAGTATGTAGCAGAAAAATCTCAGTAGAACACGATTCACATATTTAAGCAGATCAGCATAAGGACCGTTATGTGCCTTCAGAAGAAGTTGATATGATTTACAGATTTCAGTACTTTGTGGGTGGAATCATATTCAAGATATGACTTCTCTGTGTCAGATTCCATCAGCTTGTATTATCATCTGCTGATTTATAACTCTTCAAATGTACTGAATATGCAAATCTGTATGTAACAGTAACATATTTCAGCTATTTAACAGCTCAAAAAGGACTTTCTATACAGCATTTCACATACTAAACATTTATGTGCTTGACTTTCCTTTCTCACATTCAGGTTTAGCAAATGAACTCATTAAATCCTTGAAAATAAAAACAAGTCATTTGTAACTTTAGGTAGATTCATTCATGAATATATTCAGTGTATTTTTATTAAAATCTTGTAAATTCGTATTTTAATTCAATACTCACATTAAGGTTTAAAGGACTGTTTTCGTATCAGTTTTAAGTGAATTTTACAGGGTTTCTCATAGGCCAAGTAGAAATGACAGTTAAGATTGGCTTTTACTCCAACCTATATCTAGTCAGCTACTTGTGGATGAAGAGCTGCTTATTATTTACCACTTTGGTACTAAGGCTACAATCTTTGAATAGGATAGTGCTTTTGTTCTGTCTTCAGTATCAAAATTGACAGATATCAGTCCATCTGCTAAACTGTGTTTTCTGCACGGGATTTATTACTATAAGGTTCATATCAGCACAAACACAATAGTAGCTTTTTACGTTGAGATGAATTTTATCTACAAAAAACCTTTAACCAATACATGTACGGAACTGAATGGAATGTTTGAAAGTTAAACTCTATTCAAGAACAGTTTAACCGTCTGTTGCCAAGGTCAAGGATAAAAGTTGCAGCATCTAAACTAGCAAATAACTGGAAAGAACATAATTTATAACCTTAAAAAAAAAAAAAAAAACACACAACAACAACAAAACCCCAAAACTGTCAGGACAAGTAACACTGAAAAGGATTGGTTAGTTTCATATATCCTAAAAAGGCTTCTTGTTACAAGCAACTTTTGCTAGACTACAGATAGCAGATCAGTCAAAGTAGAAGTAAATATCAATTAGGAAGTATCCTTTGTAAATAAGGTTATGAAACAGAACCACTAAATGGTGCAACAAGTGGTTTTCCAGTTACCATTCCATGTATGGAATTCCAGTTTCAGAAGCATTCCAGTTCCATGCTATGGTAGCATGGTAAAGATACACAATTTACCAAAAAAAAGTTTCTAAGTCTCTTTTTTGTGGGTTGGTTATTTTTTTTTCCAGCAGAGCACAATCAATTATTTATCTGTTCTATCTATATCTACAGTATATCTATATAGAATCGTCTAGGTTGGAAGGGACCTTTAAGATCATCTAGTCCATCCATCAACTGAACTCTGATAAAAAACCAAAAGAAAACCACACAACACCACCCCTCCCCTTTACTAACCCCTGTCTCTAAGCCCTCTGCCAACTTGTCTTTTAAATACCTCCAGGGATGGTACCACCACCACCACCCTGGGCAGCCCATTCCAATGCTTAATGACTCTTTCAGTGTAAAAATTTTTCCTAATATCCGATCTGAACCTCCCCTGGCACAACTGGAGGCCATTTCCTCTTATCCTATTGCCTGTGACTTGGGAGAAGAGACCAATCCCTGCTTCTCTACAACCTCCTTTCAATTAGTTGTATATAGTTCACACAACACAATTAAAGAGAAACGTTTATCAGATTTAGTCTGCATTGAAAAGGTTTTGCCTTTGCTCTTCACACAATAGCCTTTAATTTACTAATTTGCACAAATATAAATAGCATAATGATTAAAACCAGTGTTTCTCCCCTTTGTGACCCAGCTTTAATTATGGCTCATTTGATTTTCTGTAACACTACCAGGAAAAAGGGCATGTTCAACAAGCTGTTTCAAGACAACACTCATATATGACATACGAGGGATTTGCATCAGCTTGATGCGTTGACTTGTTTTTCCCTCCCAAGTATCTAAGTTACTATTCATTATATTCATTAGTAACTTCGTATCTTCCTAGGGTTACTCAAGTCACTCTCTGCAAGACACTTTTTTCATTATTGTCTACCTACCTGTCTGAAACATGTTATTTAAAATTCACAAAATACTTAAAGTTCACAAAATCTAAAAATTAGCAGTTTTGGACAAGTACAATCCTAACAACAAATAAATAAATAAATGCTAAGGAAGTACTACATCTTTCTTCTTAAACTACCAACTTTAGGATGTTCATGCTTGCCATTTAAATTAATCAGATTGCAGCATTTTGTGTCACTGCTACAAAGCATTAAGCAGACAACACACACAACTCATTCAGCCTCACTTCATTTTGAAGAGCTGTTGCTGACTGTTAGGCTTGGGTGGTTTTTTCTCCCTCATTTTGTGGTTCCTCATGCTACAAGACTACTTTATTAGTTTACAACTAACACTAGTTCCAAGGAATAGAACTGCACCTGAGACTCCATGTTTTGTATACAAGCTGCTGTGTATTGTTTAAAGAAAACTAAATGAGCCTTTAGTTTGTCATTTACTTTATCCCCCTAATGAGAATTCCAAATGCTCAGAGTTTTCATTGAAGAGAGACATTTTTGCTCCCATATAGAATTAATGCTATTATTAATACTTTAATAAAAACTATTGAGATTTCTCATGGAAGACTTGTTTTCCTTCCCAGCTTTCTAAGCAATCTGTGTTGTGACCTCATAAGAATCAATAAACATCCATTATTAAGACTCCTTTAAACACTAAAAAATGGGTATGATACACGTTGAGTTTTCTCATTGCTAATGTCTGAAAACTTTCTGGAGCTATGCTCATACCATGAGTGCAAAGACATCAAAGGTAGCTCTAAATAAATCAGCTTAGCTTTGAAAGCAATATTACACTTTAATTTGATGTGGTCCTTTGATCCCTGCCTCTCCCCAGTATTTTGCCAGTACTTCCTGAGCAGAGTTTGTCTGGTCAGGCTGAGATGCACAAACCCCTCTGGGCCCACAAAGGGTTTCCTTGCTGAGTCCACCACTAGACTGGAGGTTTATGCATTTTTTTTTTATTATTTTTTTTTAATTTTTGTACACAGAAAGCAGAAACTCCCTACAGGGCAAGATGACCAAGTATCTCCAAATATCATCAATCAATCTGGGGGAAAGTAACCAATCTGTAAATAACCTATCTGAGCTTTTTTCATGGCACCTGATTGTTTACAACTTTTTTTCCTCTCCTCTGTATCTCCTCCTAGACTGTGGGGAGAGCACAAGAGCAGTGAATTCTGCTCCTGTGGGTGTAATGGGTCAGCTGAGCATCAACCTCACAGAACCAGAGCAATTCACTATTTGCTAAAAGTGTGGTGCCCTAATAGTTGGTGAAAAATATCAGATTAACAATTATGTTAATTCTAGAAAAGAATGCTGTAATTCTTTGTTCACTGATTAACCTAACTGGTTAGGTTAAATATCTCTGGTATACACTTTCGTGCCAGTACCTGAGCTACTGTCAGAAGAACTATGGAATTCTGTACAGTTTCTGTTAATATTATTTGTAACACAAGTATTTTTGAAAAGACAGACATTGATCTGTTTCTTTTTCTTCCTTCTGTGCCTTGTTCTATGTCTATAAACATAAAATTAAAAAATAAATACATTTTGCTCTTCATTCACTATTATATTTTACCCGTAAGGAAGTTTTCACTTGTAGAAATGCGTGCAAGGAAATACAATTTAGCATCTACGTTTTCAGACCAATGGCAACCATTCTTTATAATTGCTATAGTCCAGAAGAAAAAACATAGTTTTGCCCTGCTTTGTAAAATTTTATATCCTTGAAATATATTTTTGTTCTGCACTGGAACAAAAATAAAATACCCACACCTTATTTCAAGATGTTTCTCATGGCAGGTGATTTCCCAGAATAAGACAGCTTCAAGTGTAGGTTTTCAATCAAGGCATTTATAGGGATACAAAGAACATTTTCTTTTTTTTTCCTGAGCCATCATCTCCTCTCTTTTTCCTCACACAAAGGATACAAATATTCTGATACCTTTGACAGAAAAGCTAGCAAGTTTTATCTAAAATATATTCACTAGAGATTCAACTTAACGAGTCGTGTTTTAACAGAAAATTAGTCACAAAATATACAGAAAACAGTTTTCTCACATACAACTACATGAAGTACCTATTGTTTTCCAAATACTTTAAGCCAAATCATGGCAATTTACACCTCTTCTACCTTTTTTTCCAAGTTTGAGTTCAACCAGTGTGATCTGACCAAGTCCACCATATTCATGCTTATTCTCCAGGAGGAGAGGCATCAGAGGTCTGGGGCAAGAGCGCCAGGAACGAGCTAATTCCTAAATTATGCACAAGTATTTAGGACCCAGTCAAGACCAGCAGGGCAGCCCTAATGACTCAAAGCTACAGACAGTTTACCTACTTGATTCTGAACCCCAGCATTTTAAATTTAGAAGAATAGCCTTTGCCTCTAGTTTCCAAAACATCACTAGAATTAATCAGGCATCCTTTTCTGTTTTCTGATGAGTTCAATTGCCAGATGCCTCACAATTACACATCATTTGGAAAAAAAAAAACAAAAAAAACAAACAAACTATGCATTTTAAGTTTTTATCTGTCTTCGAAATCCTGAGTATTCTTACTTTGTACTTAGCTAGCCCTAGGTAAAGATACCTTGTCAAAGTGGCACAGACTGAAATATATTTTGTAACAAATAATTTAAAGCTCTTGGCTTCATTATATTCTTTTCCTTTACGTCGTCTGTCCTGCATTGCAGTATGAGGAAGAAAAAGGAACTTGCTCCCTTCTCTTTCAGTCTTTTCTGAAATGAACATATCCTAATCATCCTGACTCTTTACATGAAAGATCTTTCATGCACTTTTGTTGCAGGTTTTGTGTTTTTGGGTTTTGCTTTTGGGTTTTGTTTTTGTTTTGTTTTGTTTTTGTTTGTTTTTTTGGTTTTTTTTGAAGAAGCAGACAATCAGCAAAAAGTACTCCAGGAGAAAAAGCAACATCCAGTTGTTACACTAGAACTCTAACATTTGTGGTACTATTTTCTACATCTTTCTAATGTATCTTAACATTGGTTTTGTTCTTTTTCTTGTTATTGAATTTTGAGTTGATGATTTGAAGAGGCTAACAGTTGTATCAGATCTTTTTCCTTCAAGTTCCCTGGTTCAGCCATAAGAATCTAATCAATAGTTTAAAAATTGATTTCAAACTTGCATTCTCTCCCAATAGTCTGTGACAGCTTTCACTTACCCTGGTATTGCCAGTTTTGCTTCGGCTTTAACATTCTACACTGGACTTTCCCGAACTCCAGTCACCATAATTACATCCCTTACCAAAGGTCTTGATATGCAACTGCCACAATTAGACAGTGGTCTCATTATGACCATTTTGTATCACTCTAGCAAGAGTGGGGTTGATTGCTGTTTTGTCACTCCCCAGTTTCTATTATGTTGGGGTTATCAAAACCAACGCTATCTAAAGTTACATTTCTGAAATCTATCTAAAGTTACATTTCTGAAATGGAATTAATTTCCTAGAGCTTGTCAAACTGTGAACTGAATGAAATGGTTGAGGAGAAAGTCCACATTCCTCTGACACTGTTCTCCAACCTAAATAGTTTAATAACCTCATAGAATTTTATACAAAATGTCAGGTTTCATGTTGTGTAGTTTTAACATGTGTAAGTGGGCAACAGCATCTCCACACAGGTCTGAAAAACAAGTTAAAAACAATGCATGCATTGCCTTGTATTAAAGGTGTTTCTTCCTTGAGAAGAATGGAATGAGTTAGATTACACCTATATAAATTTCCTGAAAGGAAATGTTTTCTCCTTAGAAGTGGCATAGGCACTTTAGAATCTAAATTGACAAAATCAGGGGGTGGGACAGGAATTTCTTTGCTTTTTAACATTGACATACTTGTGTGAAAGAATAAGTGAATACTCCTGTCGGTTAAATAATTATACTAAGTACTCTTTCACTAATCTTTATTCAAAGGATACAGCTGAAATAGACTTCATCAAAAATCAAACCAAGTTCCACAACCCTAAAGAACTTACTAGTTTACTCATACTGAGAGTTCAGTTAATCTCCAGAAATATCTGTCTGCTTTCAATCCCATTTCTAATGCATGTGTGAGTACAAACTGTTGCACAAGTTTTCACCACTGAAGGTTTTTATTAAGAGATCTTTTCATTAATAATTTCTTCACAAACTCAGAAAAATACATCTTGCAGGATGTTTTTTGAAGGCAGAAACAGCCACAAAGCAGCAACTTCTGCTGGAGAGCTCATTTGATTTGCATTCCATCAAGATAAACAAACCACAATTTCCTCATGCAATCCATTCCTGAACTGCTTTATCCTTATTCTTAAAAATATTTTTTCTAAAGACCAACCTGAAACTTTTGTGATGCAGTTTCAGTCCATAACTGCCGCTATTCTTCACTATGAGAACAGTACACCTAATTCTTTTTCACAACTACTTTGAAGACTACTTTTATGCCCCTTTCCCCCTTATACCCCATTCCCCTCTCAATACCATTGCCTTACTAGTTTTCTCTATGCTAAAGTTCATTAGATTTATGCAATAACTATTAGAGAACAGAAACCTCTAGCTAAATCTAGAACAGAAACGTGTCCTTCTTGGTGGTTTATCAGTACACGTAAATTTTAACATATGGAGGTTGTAACATAAATCTGAAACGCGTGCCTCTTGGCAAGCTACCAACTTCGGTGTTCCTTGACTATGACAAATTCATCAAAGCAAATAAAAAACCACTCCCGGGAAACTTGCTAATAACATGGCACAATGTTATCTCCCCTGAGGAAAAGGAAAAAGGATGGGAGCCTTTTCCTCTAATTTAATTAAAAATGAAAACTTTCATTAAACTAGGATATATCACACAGTATTTTAAGGAAAGTAATCTCTGCTGTTTTCATGAATCACTATTGTGTATAAGAAAGTTAAATGAGATAAAATTAAATGATAATAAACGTGTACTTCATGGAAACTGTGCAGTAAGTTTAAGGGGTTTTTCTTAAGGTAGAAATAAGCTCATCTGACTGTTTCAAGACTCTAAGGTCTGCTACCTTTGTTTCTCTGCAGGAATGAAAGGCAAAGCAAATACAGAAATCACTACTGGATGAGGGATGAAAGGATAAAAAGCTTCATACTGTACATAAGTGGTAGCTTTTCAGAAAATATAGATTATTGAGAAGAGTCAATTAGTAGTGTCTTCCCCTGTTTATTTAGTCATGTTATTTATGTATACACCACCAGCTATATGCTAACCCAACTAGAGGTAAAACATAAAATATCTACTATAATATATCTAAAGCCTTGTTTTTATTTTCAAGTAATCAAGATACTGTGCAGAAGATATCAGCCATTACCCTACATCGCATATAGAGAATCTGCTGCACCAGAAAATGTCACTTCACCAAAGCCATAACTATAGTAAGACCAGCATCCAGTTACTGTTTCTTCACCATTTTGTATAAGACCACACTTTCAGTTAAAACTAATCTTTGCTCTTGTCTTATGATGTTTTCTACAGCGTTGCTTATGAGCCACTTTATACTTATAGGTAATGCATCCAATGTTCAGAAGTACAGCACTACAAGTGAAGAATGGAAGTAAAAGAAAATAAACATAACCATTTAAGTATTTGCCATCTATATTTCCCCAAATTTCATCAAGAGATTCTTTCTACACCTTCTCTTCCTAATTGCCTGTAAACTTTTAAACATGCAATGCCTGAGCAAACACTCCTAGAAGAACAACAACTCCCTCCTCCTTCCCTCCTCCGTAATAAGGCTACTGCCTGATGTCACTCTCAAACACAACGTGAAGATAAGTGCAGCTGCATCTGTACAGTGCCAGTTCAGTGGAGGAGGTGCAGAATTACCCTGTAGCTGAAAAGAGGAGTTGTAAATTTGCCAAACTCCTTAAAATGTAACATCATATGGTAGCAAAGAATTTGACAAGACAGTGCTGAAGTTAGCTTAGCAGCAAATCAGTGTATAAAATGGTACATACCTGAACGTTTTTCAGTGTGGTTTTTTTTTTGACAAAGGGAGTTTTGCTCATTTTTCCTTCAGGTTTGCCTTCCTCTCTCCTCATTTTTTTGAATCTTAAAAAAGGTTCTCAATTTCTACACTCTGACTTATACTAATTTAGAATCACACTGTGTGCAAGACAGGCAGGGAAAAGTCAGTTTAAACATCACAAGGAACATCCGGTAGCATTTCAAATTTCTGCTTCTGATTTCTAAGGTAACCTGGATCCTGTTTCACATCACCATCAACTACAAGCTTCCATGAGTGAAACTATAAGACAGACAGTAAAGAACACAAACAACCTTCCATGTATTTTCTGGCTGAGGTTACAATTTCCTATCAGTTGACTTTCTGCTCACACTGCATATAAAGAAACAGAGCTGAGCTCACTAAGTACTATTTACCCAATTCTCTTCACTAAAATGCAATAAATAGTGGTCTTGCTACTGAAATAAGCTGATAATAAATATATAGTGGGAAAATAGATATCTTGACAAGGAACTGTTATTTTTTAGAAGGGTTTTTTTTTGTTAGTAGTATCACACTAAACAAAATATGAAGTGTAAACCAGATGAGACATTTGTTTGTATAAAACTTCCTCATGAATTGCAAAGCTCCTTGCCCACAGACTGTTTTGCTATATTTTGCTGGAAATGTGATGATCAGATTCTGTTCAACCATACCATAGCAGTTTTCTACTGCAAAAAGCAAACTTACATACTTTTACTGTTGTGTCTCCTGTAGCATGGTTAGAAGGCATGAGATATTTTATGGTAAATCCTTCATTGAAGGAATAATCCTTTCTCTGGTGTTAACAGTACTTTCCATATGAGAAAACTCTTGAGTAGGACTCATAATATTCTCTACAGAGATCTTTTGAACAGAGATCCAAAAATGACCTAAGCACATTAACTGGGAGCAACACAGGCTCTATATAATAATATAGAAGGGATTGTGTATTATCACTTTTTAAAAGGAGCAAACTTCCACTGCTCTGAGTGATGCAGCAGTTCCCAGAATAACACTCTGGAAATAAGGTTTTGCTGATCCCCAGCCATTTGCATGTGGCACGTTGCCAGCTGGTGCATAATAATTTATAGAGCACCTTGTGAGCAGGAAGAGCTCAGATTCTCATACGGTTTCAGCACAGGCAGACTTAGCAGTCTGTAATGGTGATTTTGTAATCTCTTGCCCACCCTAAAAAGATGTGAATCTATACTGCTTCCATGGCCCAGGACTGTATTTCAGAACTCTTGAAGTCATCTCACAGCCTCTCCGAGTTCGGACAGAATAAGCAGAGTTCCAGTTCTTTCCCCTCTCTCTGAAAGTGCTTGGATCTTGGACTATGGGCAGAGAACAAAGATGCTGTGTCATCCTGCTTTCTAGATGCATGAACTGTGCCCAATTCATTCACACCAGCAATGCTAAATACTCCTTCACTAGTAGCAAGGTATTCCCTTTTTAAGGCACATTCTGTGACTGCCTGAGCCTCAAAACTACTCACACACATTGCTGACCAATTGCCACCATCTCTACCTGTAATCTTTTACTGCTGCTTCTTATGGAGCAGATGTGATACGGTTTCAGAGGATTTCTTTCATTAGTTGCTGTATATGCATCCAGATACACCTTCATTAAAATTAATTTGTTGCAGATATTTTACAATGTTAATTAGCTTCCAGCAGAGGTATTTTTTGGGGGCATTGATTAGTAGCTTTATTTGCTCTGAATGTCACTGTAGATACACCGTGTTATATCCCACAGTGGTCTTACCTGACAGAATTTTCCCTACCTCTTGCTCCTTTTAGATTTTCTGATGCTCCTCGCTCCCTTTGAAAGTAGCTGATCAAGTACTGTAGACAGCATTTGGCTTATGCCATGCTGCTGAATTTACACGGAATGTGAAAAGTGTAAGTTACAGACTCTTTTGATAAACTTATCTGTTCCTGAACCTGATGATAATAAGATGCAGGTTTAGTCTAGAGAGAGAGCAGTTATGAAATGTGGACAGTTCTGGATCTGTTGTGTTCTGGACCCCTGAATTTTCTTTACCATTTTATCAATAACTCCAATTTAAAAAAAAAAATCAACTTTGAACCGCACTTTCAGTTCAGAATTGGTTATTTAACACCACAGAATTATTTTTCTACCATTCTGTGAAACATGGGCTTTGAAAAAATTGGTTTCCTAAATTATTGGGTTGAGCATCCTTTAGTATTCTGCTACCTCATTGCTCTTGCCCCTGCCAACACTTCTCCCAAGTTCCTTCTGCTTGTCCTTGGTCACTTTCTTCTATGGTAGCAGAGGCTTCTGCGCTCTTCAGCTGTTTGTCTACACATGAAAAAAGGCAGGGAACATTTGCTGAGCCTGCCTGGGGCATATGGGTTTCTCATCTGCCCAGTCATAACAAGAATCTCATGGGGCAGCTGTCTACTGCCTCTCAGACTACATCCTTTTCAGTAGTAGGGAACTGAAAGGCTGCATGGTTTATTATTTTGGGGTTGCTTTTTTGTTTTTACATAGTAGAAAAGAGCTTGAAGTTTGACTTTTAAAGGAACTTACTTTAGGGAGGTAAGCTGGAAAAGAATGCACAAAGGAAAAGAAATAAAAGAAATAAATAAAAAAATCAATGAGTGACAGAAACTGTGACTTTCTCCAGAGTCTGAATCAATATAAACAAATCCTCCAACCAACTCATTCCAGCTGACAAAAACAGCCCATAAATTAAGAGCAGGTTCTCATCAGCTGCAATTATTTTCTTACAACAGCCTACAAAATGAGTTATTGTATACACAAAAAGCTTCTAGTATGCAAACAGTTTCAACACATATTATGAAAAAGATAGGTTAATTATGAAAAACTGGTAATATTTTAGGCAAAGCAAGACAAAGTGACACTAAGTACCAACAGCACGGAAATCCTTCTCAATACAAGTTGGGTCATGCCACAGATGCTTATTATTTCAACAGAAATACCTTTAACCAGGATTTGATGTTGCCGCAGGATGTGTGATGTACAAGAGTGAGATTTTATGTAACAGCAGCTGAAGTCCATGTGTGTTCTACATACTAAACCGAAAAGGGCTCTTTAATAATTTTTCACATTTATCAACCCCAAAACAGAAAGCATTGTTTCTGAAAAGATAACATCACTAATAAAAATAGGAAAAGGGGAAATCCATGGTCCAGATGAACAAAGATCCATTTACATATTTAATATAAAATAATACGGTAATCTTTTCACATTTGACAAAGTAGCTCCAAAGCTTTCTCTTAGCCATCAAGTAGAGTATGGACTCAACTATAAAGTGTTATGAACATACTGCAAAACTTTGCTAAGATATGTATGTTTAGAAGTATCAACAATTTTTTCTGTCAAATTGGCATTTTTATACCTCAAATGAATAGTGAAGTTCAAAGACACAACCTTGATTTTATGAAGTGTTGAGGATAACTATCTTCTGGTAAAGTCTTCTGACACTGAGGGCACTTAGTGGCTTGGAAGATTAACTCCCAAACGAGTGTGTACAGCCAGACAGAGTAACTCCCAGCTGGCACTACTGTGGACTAGAAGTGGTAGAGATTGAAAGAAGTATTTCAAATTGTGACACCACGTCCACTATTTTACTTGCCATCACAAATCTGTCCTCTGTCCTCCAGTGTGTGGGGGCAATTTCTGCTAAGTACCTTGTCTTCTAAAACAAAGAAATCAGCAACTAACAGAACTCAACATCTTTATTTTATAGGGTATTATCTGACACAACGCTAGATTCAGCCTGAGATTCACTTGGTACTTGGCCCTAACTCTGCAGCTAGCCCTAATTGAAATAATTGCTCAGCAAATCAAAGTAGTGTAGTGAAGCAAATAATTAGGTGTCACAAATTGCTGTTGCTAAACCATTAATTTTTTCCACCGTCAATAAGTAACAAGAAGTAACTCAGCCCAATCTACCTTTCCTACATGAAACAGGCAAATGACAATTTATTTTATGTATCCCTGTTATACAGCAATGCTTATTTTCTTTCAAAAACTTTTTGAAACAAATTATTTAAAGTACAGAGGCCATGTCTCAGGAATACAACAATTTTCTTCAAAAGAAGTCAATACCTGAGCAAGCATTTGGAAGTTAACCAGAATGTAGTATTTCAGTTCAGGCACCAAGGATTGTAGGAAGAGTTCAGATGTTATTGCAAATTTTCTAAAATAAGTAATAATTTATTTGGGTTGAACACAATGAGGACTTGATTTTTTAGATATAAATATTTTGAAGCATCTGTGGAATGCTTAGCATTTTTGAGGATAACAGATTTTCATACCAATAAGTAAGAAGTTGAAATTTCAGCATGATTTTCCTTTTTTTAAATATAGGCTTTTGGGATAGAAAATAAACGGCACCAGAAGTGATTCATCTCATCCTAAAATAGTTTGCTAAGAAAACTGTGATGAAAGCTCTTCAGGGGTGTTCGATTCTCTCCTTTAAATGAGGGAGTCTAAATTCCACAGATTGAAGTTGTACTACTTTTAAAGACTCAGTTTAGGATTAAAAAAAATATGTGAAGACACCTACAGATACACGGATTGTCTAAATGTTCTTTATAGTCAACAGAGATCTAATCCACAGTCAGCAGAGTGAATCAGCTCACCATGAAGTTAACACCTAGGACACACTTGAATTTCCATAAATGCAAGAAATCCCTTTCATAAAAATAATTCAGATTAGAAGAGGTGTCAGGAACCAACCTCCAGTTTAAAGCAGAGTTAAACATGGATTTCAATCCCAGCTGCTGATGGCATTTTCCTGTCATGTCTTGAAAACCCCCAAAGACAAAAACTATAAAAATTCACTGGGTAACCTGCTTTAGCATTTGACTGTCTTCGTGGCAAGTGTTCTTTTATCCAGCTGGGACTCTTTGTTTCCCATTGGGACTGTTGCCTTTCCCTCCCACTGTTTCTCTCAACAAAGATCCTGGATCCATCTTACTGGCAACTTCCCTGTATGGCACTAAGGGGCTGCTGCAGATTTTTTGGGGGTAGCAGAGCAGGTAGCAAAGTTGTAATTTAAAAAGGATCAAACTGTGTCTGCTCAACTTAAAGCACCTAAGAATATGCACACAGTGCTCAGGCACACAGCCTTTGCTAAAAGGCAAACCCACTGCACTGCATTGCTCAGTTGAAATCCATAGGAGTCATGAAACCTTGTAGACATCAAAAATGTAATTAGTAACTAAATGAAATTAAGAGAGAACTGCCTGCAGTCTCAATCATAAAAAGAAAGTGAATCATAGATTTGGAAGTCACCAAAGTCCAAGTAAATAGTCTGATGACACGGGAAGAGCTCACAGTGTACCCTCAAGTTATCAAGTTTCAGATCAAATGAAACAAGTTATCCAGTCTTTTATTTATTAACAACATTTAAGAATTCACTGTTAAGAATTCCCTGCATTTTTACTTTCTGACAAGCATTTAAAATGTTAAAGCCACATAGCATAGGATGTAAAAGAAACGCTGATTTGAGGATTATAAACACCACAGCTCAGGCTACTGTTCCTACATATGCATTTTTTAAAATATACAATTACATAACTTACTTTGTAAGTATTCAAAAATTTTCTGCAATTATACAAGCACCAAAAAAAGCCTCATACTTTTCAAAGGGGAGAGATTATGTATAATCTTCCATCTAACCCCTCAGAAGCCCTTGAAGTAGCTACATACATAAAGTCACCTAAGTTACAGGAAGGTAATGTAGAGAAATGAAGGGAGAAAAAGTGAAAGACAGTACAAGAGCATGAATGTTAATAGAACAATAATGGTAAAATAATGGCTGTCATTTTCCCTGAAGCCCCATGTCACCATCTGCTCCCAAGTTCATGGCCACATACTGTATCCTTTCCCAGCAGCCCAGGGTTACGTTCATCGCTGAAACCACCATACCCAACCTGCATGGTTGCAACCATGATGCAAATGTTTATGGACTTAAGCCAGATGAGGTGAGGTTTATTTAATTAAATAATCATATGAAATCAGTAGCAGCGTAAGACCACAGGAATCTCAATAGATGTTTTTAACATTTGAAACTTCTTTTACACCTCAGGTCAAAAGTTAGCAGACATTAGCATAGTGATGCTTTAGGTGATGTATGTTTTCATAAACAATTTACTTCTATTAAATCACCAAAGCATATATTTTTGTGTTGATCATATTAGTGCTACACTGCCACAAGTAACCAGAAAGATAGTATAGACACAGGATAACTAATGTATGTTAACTTTTAGATCCTTGTAAGGGGAAAAAAAACCACCACACAACAACAAAATCCACAAGAGTGTTTTACCTTGAAATCAAGTCCCAGAAATTACCACCACCTTAGTCTTATTGAAATATATCCATGAGACATGTTAAAAGGAGCACACATGCATCATCTTCACAGTCAAAAAAAAAAAGTATAAAATTAAGCAAGATTTCTATGCTTTTGGGTTTTTTGGATGGTTTGGGGAAGCGTTTTGGCTACACCATCTCCTTTTATTTTGTGATTAACATTATAATCTCATATGATATTTCAACGGAAAGGATTAGACAGAATGGAATGAAAAAGTTACAATTCGAAAGAGAAAAAAGATTTAGCATTAGAAGGCACAATTTCCACCCACATAACCTACATTTACTTAAATGTATCCACATGAGTAGCTCCTTCAGAAACAAAATAGCTGATTAAGAGTGTAAATTTCAAATAAACCCAATTCACTACTAACCATTATTCCCCGTGAGAACTGCTACTGACACCAGTGGGAGTAAGATTAAGCTAATACTAGTTTTGAAAATTTAATACTTAATTGATCAATTTAGAAACAATGCAATTTGTCTCAAGTTCTTGCTGCATCTGAAGTATAGTGGATAAAGCAAGATGAATGAGTCAGAACAAGTGGTTTCTGATAAAAGGTTCACTTTTTCCTTAAGTCATATTTACGTGGTTTGCAAATCTTGATTTCGGTGTAGTTTTCATGTTCCAAATTCTGAATGACTGAAACAAGAGGACTTCAAGTAAAAGTGTTACTAATTTGCTCATTTTCTCCCAGAAGTAATGCTCTTCACTTTTTTCTGTCCCTACATTGCAGAGACCATTTCACACACTGGCAATATACAACTATACCACGTTGATAAACAGTTCTCCAAGAAATCATGACAGTTCAGTTACAAAAGTTTGGCATAGTTGTGCCTAGCTTTGACAGAATTTGATGAAGCTTTAAGTATTTCAGAAGAACGAGTTTGAACAATAAGTTTAAAAACAAGATTGAGAGTAAAGAACCATCTCATAATTAGGCTAAAATTCAACAGTTTTACTTATATTTCTAATAAAATTACAGCTGTCATCTATCTCGTATTATCCAAACTAACCTTTTATTGCAACATGCATGGATAGAAAAACAGGAGTAAGTAGTGCAGCTTTTTGGGCCAACTTAAATGCAAGTCACCAGATTTTATTCCCACTTTTCAAATCCTTTCCTTCAGAAAGAAAACAAGCAAAAGCTTTCTGTATTATTCTAATCAATGGGAAGAGTTTTTAAGAAATAATGATCCGACATTAATCACAAAAAGGGTGTTTGTAAATGCACATATTTTTTTTTGTATACCAACTCCATGTAACTGCAGGACATCGTTACTGACACTTTCACTCCATGCTATGCTACACTGAGATATTATGGACATGTTTATAACAGTTTTAAAAAACAAGTTATATGTTTTAAACAAAGACAATGAATTTCACAGCTAAGTGTGTAAATAAAATACCTCACAACTATGTTTTCACTCATTACACCACTGGTTCCTCAAGTGTAGCATACTTGTACTACAGCTATAATACTGGCCTAATAGGATAGTCATGTGATAGTTAAAGCTCTGAATAAGATAAACTAGAAAAAAAAAATACTTGGAGTGGCCTTAATCAGGCATTGTGAAACTGAACAAAGTATTATCAAGGACGTGAACCATAGAAAACAAATTCCATTTCACAAGAAATGGAAATTTCAGGATATTTGGACTGCAATAGAAACAAGGTAATTTGAAGATATCCCTGTTTCTAGTCTTTTCTGAATGCAAAGTTTCATGAAATTAAGAATCACTATAGTAATCATAACAGTACAAATTAAACAGTGAATTGTGTAAGAAAGTCCTGGTAAATACCTATGCACAACTCATAAGTTTAGATTTTATATCTATATACATTTACATTTCCAAGTACAGGTGCTTACACATACAGCTCCTTTGGAGCAATAGCAGACTTTTAACACTACACTTCAAGAATGGTCAGCTAATTTTACGCACCATACTAATCAAAAACAGAACTGGAAGGAACTTTATAACTAAACCTATGCTAAATCTCAATGATGCTTGCTCTGCCTGCAGCAGGTATGTGAAAGAGTTAGTTGTCATTCTTTTTTATACTTGTTATTTCTTTACATACGTAAAGACTATCACATTTTCTCTTGCCGAGATCTGAGTATCATTTCCTTTAACAGATTTGCTTAAATTGTTTTGCTCTCTCATTATTTTTGTTGCTCTTCTCCGGACATTTTTTGTCTACATATTTCTAGAATTGTGGTGCCTAGAGTGAGGCAAAATTCAGCCCAAGCCCTTAGCAGAAGCATACAGAAGAATATTTCAGAATTCTTTAACTTATTCAGGCTCTTCACACATCTTACTGTAGCTCTGATTTCCTCCCCCCTCACCCCCCAGTAGAATGGAGTTATGCTCACTCATGATCCATTACAGGCTTCAAGACCCTTTCCTAGGGTAGCACTTTCTAGTCAGTCTCTCCTGAAACGTGTAACACCTATGCAAAGATTATTATTTCTATAAGGAATATATAAGAGTAAGAAATAATTTTGTAAGGAATATATAAGTGTAAGGAGTTTTGTCATTGCCTTTTATTGACTGCCATCCTGTTTATTGGATGGGCTTATCTTCCTTCACATTTTCCCTGTTTATGCTTCTACCTTTGAACCATGGTCTTGTAGCTACTTCAATGTCATTTGCAGCTAAATGTTACCTGTTCCTTCCTCAGGCTGCTTACAAAACTGTTGAGCAGTGCTCAATCCAAAGCAGATATTGTGGGGTCACACTCAGCCCATCACTTCATTTGATGTCAAACTACGTAGTTGATTGGAAAACTATAGGCAGAGCAGCTGTCTACCCCTCACATAACAGCAGTTCCATAGAGTTCCTGCTGTTTAGTATCTACAACTCACCCGATGGACTACAACTTACTTTTTCTGAAAGAGCTTTATAGAAAGGTAAGAAAGAGATAAGATATCTCTTGAAATAGAATACTGCCTCAATTTTAGGAATGATATTTGCATTGTTTCAAGGGCATTCTTCTACTCCCAAGTAGTCTGATGCTGCTGTGCAAGCTACTGTAGAAAGAAGGGAGTATCATAATCTGCTCCATTAGTTTATGGCCTGTTTAATTGTGGGAGGGAAGCAAGGAAAGGACCGCTTCAATATCAGAACGCAAACTGTACATCAACGGTTGCACAAGGACTTCTTTGGTATCACTCAAACCACAAAGGGCTGTAAGGCTGTCTGTAGTTAGTTCTCAATTTTTCAACTTTAGAAAAGAAACTGTACCACTATGTTAAATATTTTGATTGAATCTTGACAGACTCAATCAGACTGCTCTAACTTATCTGCATAGCCTCTCGGTAAAGGTAGAGCTGCCAATAATGCCTTATTAGGCTTAACGTTCAGAAAGAGGTATAGCAACCAGCCTAATTAATAATAAAAAAAATTTCACTTCCCGCCACTCTAAAGACACTTTCCAACAAAAACACACCATCACAAAGCCCTGCAGAAAGTATAATTCAATTCAAGCTGAAATACAGAAGAAAAGACGGCAAACAAACAAGAAGAAATAAAACAGTGAGGACAAATGATTTACAGCAACAATCAGAGCATTATACTAATGGAGAATATATTTATTCTGGAGAAGCACATTTTGCAGTTAAGCACATAATGGCTGCACAAACAGAATGCCCAAAATTTATAAGAGTAGCTTGTTTCCATCACAGTAAACACTCAAGAGCTTTGCTTAAACAGAAATACCTGACTTATGCTTATATGAATAATGCATGAAGGTCTAAAGAACAATAAACGAAGAGATAGGGGTTTTAATAAAAACTCCAAGTCTTTTTGTGAGAAGAATATAGTTTGTCTATATAATATAGTCTCACTTCATTTGTTTATTAATGCCAAATTACTAGTGTTTCTGCGGCTGTGTACTGGCTTTCAACTTTATGTATGCAGGAAGCAACTGAAGCAGGCATACATTTCCATCTATTTTTATGTTATTTCCTAAGTTTCCTAAATATGAATGTTCTGAAATATGAATGTTTCAGTATAAATGTGAAAAATCAGACCGGTATCATGGTATACCATATCAGATGTTTTAACAAAATTTAATTATATGTTACAGTACTCTAAAAGATTTTCAGTTTTCATGTTTCATCTAGGGGTTGAAACACCCAACTAGTGATCATAAAACAACTGTGCTGAGTTATGGATTTTTACTAATTTAGTTCTGTGTTTATAATCTGAAGGGATGCCATTTATTCTTTTAAACACTCATTTTAACTAATGGCCCGTGCAATTGCTTACAGCAAGTATCTTCACCTCCCTGTTTGTCTTTTAAGTATCTTTGGCAATACATGGACTAGGAGAAAGAATACAAGTTTTAAGGTTAAAATAATTTCTTCATTACACATTTTAAATGTGGTTCAACATTAAAGGTATTGAAAATGAAGTATAGTAGTTTTCTAGAATCCCATAAAGTTTTAGTGTTTATACAAAAGCCACATGAAATAACTACAGTTCACTTAAAATTTCTCTGTATGCAGAAACCTATCTGTCCAAGTAACTATTACTTATCAAGCCCTTTTAAATGAAAATATTCAGATGGGCACTGATTATAAACAGTAACTTTTTTTTTATCTAGGATATGAAAAAATTTAATATTCCCCATATACCACATAGAACTAAGGTTCTTATTCTCCTGTGGTACTTTTTAATAAAATATTTCAAAATCCTTGTAAAACAGTCAAACTAATTGCACTTTTACAGATAGAAAAAGTTGATGACAAAGTGAAGTGACTTAGAGGCTAATCTAGGGTTCACCCACTGATTGGCCTCTCAACCACTGATTCCCAGTTACTCTCTGAAGAAATAAAACCCTGGAATGGGAATTTTACAGTAGATCCCTTTGGAAGCCTAACTTAAGAAGAGAGAAATTGTGAAGCTTTTAAATAGAAAGACAGGACTCCATTGACATAGTGCTGCTGTTTCAGATGTTCATTTCCAGTAGAAAACCTCTGCTTATACACACACATCTTAAAGTCTATGAAATGATACGGAAATAGCAAAGAGTTATAAGCTTGTTATAAGAGAAACAGAAGATGTTGCAGGTAAGTCATGTGTCAGCTTAACTCAACAGTAGTGAACAATCTCATCACTCTTATTAATGTTCCATAAATTACATTAAAGACAATATGCAGCTACTTGCCTGATTACTCAGAAAACCCCACACAGAAAGTATTTAATCAACAGAATTGGAAGTTCTGACCATCAATACAAGTTGTCCTCACCATGCCTCCTCTCTACTACCAGCAACATCACCTTCTTTAGAGCTGTTCAAATTGAGTGCTGTGGCTACAGTCTATAGTGATCTGCAGTCAAGTCTTTAAATTTAATATAAGCCATTTATCAGGCTTCTGCAATGTAACCTCCACAGCTCTGCCACTTTAGATAAAGGCAATATGGTTGATGTAAATTAATAAGACAATCAGCAATCTGGGGATTTGTGGGCTTTTTTGCCAATCAAAAGGAAGCAAGAATGGAGAGAATTCATGACTGCACAAGAACCTTCCAAGCGACTTAGTACTTCATGAAAAGTCAGGTTCAGTGATCTTCCCTTGTCAGTAAAGTCTTATATAGCATGTCTTAAAGGTATGATAGGTCCATGGGATTCTGAATTAAAATCAATTATCAGTTATTTCTTTTTCTAGAAACCACTTCCTGGTTGAAAGAGTACTCAAAGGGGGTAACCTGCTTCCGTTAAAAGATTTTTTTGTTTTGTTTTAAGAAACATTTTATAGCTTGATAATGTTAACTGAATTATCAAAATACAGCTCATAATACTTCAAATGTTCAAACTATCACAATGGCAAAAGGGAAATATGGATTAAAACTTTTAGCACGACAAAAATTTAAATCACAAACAATTTAATATGCACATACGTGCTTTGTTTAGAATGAAGTGTGCAAGTGTCAGCAGATGGTACAGTTACACATTTTATGTGACAATTTTATATTGGGGTTTTTTGTCCTCCCGGACTTCCCTGCTTCACTAACTTAATAGAAAACAGGACTTTTCTTTCCAGATTCACCTAATTAATCTTGGCCATGTGCAATGCTGGCTGGGAAAAGTATACAGGAGAATGTCACTGTGAGAGGGAAGCTGCGTTATCCCAGTGCACGTTCTGCTTGGTTCTTGATCACCAGAGGGTAAAGGCTGCAGATGAAGAACCTAAGCTCAGCCACAGAGTTGATGCATAAGCTCTGAAACCAAAAGGAGATTTATTTTTTCCCCCAGTACTCCATATTTTGTCTTGTCAGTGCATCTATGGAATATGACGCCTGTTGCAGATGTTTTCCCCATTTTATCTAAAATTCTGTAGTATAAGCAGCTAAGACCTCACTGAAACTCGTACTTCATAGCATCTGTCACATGAAAATTAAACCGAGTCAGCTGCGATGTCAGTGGGTTGAGGACTGGAGTGGTAAAGCATCTTCTCTACTACAAAAACCCAAATGCACACGACAATATTCAAAAGTTGATGGGGTAAGAATGGGCTCCAACCCTGTTTTATGCAACACAGACATCCTGCCAGGTGTGTACAGATTTGCATTGCTGCATGCAGTAATGTAACAGTAAGTCTCAGTTAACCAGTCTCCTAGACATTTCCTAGACTTTTATTAAGAAGTACCTTAGGTTTTGATTAAGAAATTTGCTCTTTCTATACTTACAGGTATTTCAAATATCCTTCCTCCAAAATATGACCATAAACAAGTTAGAATTTCAAGGAGAACGATTCTGCAACATAAACTAAACATGAAAAAGATATCTAAATTAAGTTTTTATATTTATTGCATATGTTTTTCTCCTCCTCCCTTACTAATTTCTTCAATTGTATCAGTTTATCACACTGATCTTTTTGATGTGATTAACACTAATGTGCTGCAAGTTAGGGTACCACAGCTTTGTTAGCATATCTTTTGTCACTTCACACATCTGATAATGTGGTATGAATATTTTGCCTTTACTATCTGTTCTGTTAAAGTTGTTAGTTTTCTTACTACCGGTAATATATTTTTAAGCCAGTAGGTGCTCTGAAAATTTTACAAATTCTCACACAAATACTCCACAAAAGGACACACCAAGTAAACTTAACACCAGCCTTACTCATGGGTTATTCTTACTTGCACAGGTAGAGCAATTTTAACAGTTCATTTTAGTGATCACAGGTTCCATCCCACAACCGTTCCTGGTATCTCAACCAGAATTCCCAGTGCACCAATTAAACCAATTAAGAGTACATTTTCTCTTTTCTTTCCACTCACCTCTCACACAGACCATAGTAGTCACAATCCAAAGTAAAAGTCAAAATGCCTATATTATCTTTAAAGGAAAAGATTTAGCCTTTTTGTTAGTTATAAACTGAGTCTAAAAAAAATATCCAAAACATGAAATTAGGGGCAGCTAAAGCAACAAAATGACTTTGAAGTGCTGCATATGATCAAAGCACTGCAAAAAGCACCTTTAAAAGGTGATTATGGCATTGAATCTTGCCAACACCAGAGAAATATATTTTAACTTCTAAAAGAAAATTGAGAATGAAATAAAAGCTACACCTCAAACATGGAAACCCCTGCTACTAACAAGCATACAGTAAGTGAAGCAAACTATTCTCTTTAAAACATGCAGTTGTTATAGAATTCAGGTAGAGGGTCCCAGTAACTCAGCTCATAACTTGACTTCTCATATTCAAGAGTGAGGCTTTTTCTCCTTTCATTTACAGGCTTATTCTGATAAATAAACCATTCTGCATGCAGATTTCATCGTGATTTAACTTGGGAAAGGACAGCACATGGGTAGGATTTGGGCAAATCTGAAAGTTTTTAGACAGAAAAAACACAACCCCACAACAAAACAATCCTGGAAAGACTTGTTCTTTGCCAAGGTGAAGCCCGATGACACGTGAAGTGCTGAAATACATTCCACTTCGTTTCAGGGCATTACTGTTGCCATTTGCTAAACTCCTACAGCAGAGCTGACTTGACAGCATTGAAGAGAACTTCAGTATCCTACACACAACAGCTGTCCAAGCACCCACTGCCTAATTTATTTATTTTTTTTCACCAAAAGGCTCACCTCGGTGCTTTATTACAATTGACACTTCTAAATAAAAATATGCAGTTTTAAAAACCAAGGAAGCTACTGCTAAAAAAAAAACTAGGTTCCCTATTACAGGACCACTATATAAGAAGCTATAACACCAGGCAGGTACAAACTCCCTAAATGCTGGTCAATTTAGAAGACAAGACCCAAACTGACAGCCTCCTTCTTGGTGCCTACAGTCATCTAAGAAAATTAAATGGGATGCTTGGCCAAATTTTCCTCTGCTCCCCCAGTCAGCTGCACATACAGGGTATATTAAGTTGGCTGTGTCTTTTATGGAATAAGAAATATTTCACACATCTTAAAGCAGAAAGCTCAGTTTTCTCATAAGTTTCTGCTTCCAAAACCAGTACTTCATCTCCAAACAGAAGTGGGAGGAGGAGGCTGTCCCACTTTGTTTCAGAAAATCTCATGACTTCTCTCCAGCCTCCAAAATAGAAGATTCCCAAAGAATCAAAAACCTCAAATCTGTAGATTAAATATGATCTAAAATAACAACATTTTCAAATAAACTATGTTTGAAATAAGAATGATTTCCACTGAGATGACATTTTTAAAAGTGAGGGTGGCAAGACGCTGGAACAGGTTGCCCAAAGAAACTGTGGAAATCTCATACCTGGAAACGTTCAAATTTATTTTGGATGGGGCTTGATTTAGTAAGAGATATCCCTGACCATACAGGGGGGTTGTTTAAGGTCCCTTCCAACCCAAAACATTTGACCACTAAAATGCTCGACCTGTGGACAACTAAACTAGCCCTTCAGATTCCATTGTAAAGTCAAAGCAGGCAGGCAGCTCTGCTCCGAGGTGATTTATCTCATATTAAAATCATGGTCAAGAGGGAGCTTGACAGGATTGAGAGATGGCCCCATGCAAACCCCATGATGTTCATCAAGGCCAAGTGGAGGATCCTGCACATGGGTTGGAGTAATCCCCAGCACAAATACAGGCTGGGTGGAGAATGGATTGAGAGTAGCCCCGAGGAGGAGGAGGAGGACGAGGGGGTACTGGTGGATGAGAAATTCAACATGAGCCAGCAATGTGTGTGCACAGCCCAGAGGCCAACTGTATTCTGGGCTGCACCAAAAGATCAGTCAGCAGATTGAGGGAGGTGACACTGCCCCTCTGCTCTTGTAAGACACCAGCTAGAGTACTGCATGAAGCTCTGGGACCCCAAATATAAGAAGAACATGGACCTGTTGGAGGGGATCCAGAGGATGACTACAAAGATGACCAGAGGGTTGGAGCACCCCTCCTATGAAAACAGATTGAAAGAGTTGGGGTTGTTCAGCCTGGGGAATAGAAAGAGAGAGCTTATAGCAGACTTCCAGTACCTACAGGGGGCCTACAGGAAAGATGGGTAGAGACTATCAGGGAGAGTAGGGATTGCACAAGAGTAATGGTTTTAAACTCAAAGAGAGTAGATTTATATGAGTTATTAGGAAGGAATTCTTTCCTGTGAGGTTACTTGGGTGAATATACAGTATTTAGATAAGTGATACACAGAGTGATCAATAGTACTGTATGAAAACATGGAATTCTAACATACACAAGGTGAAGGTTACATGATAGATTTTAACAAATCTCCAAAGTTTCTGCAGTGCATACATTTGTGTACTGTAGCCAACCAACTTCCTTTATTCACAATTCCTACGTGAGCAATGTACCAACTGAACAAGATCAATGCCTTAATCAAAATTTAGACATGCTTGTTTTGATAAGTGTATTTTGTTGCAAAGTTCCAGATATCTGCCTTATTATCCCAATTAGAGAAGAAAAACATGAAAGGTTATGCAAATGAAACCCCCAACATATGGGAAGGATATGAATAACAAAGTAATTCAAAGTAAAATTGTTAATGGTTTAAAGTTATACAAGAGAAGATGAAAAGCAAGGTATGTGATTTTATTTATATATTAACTATCCATCTAACATAAATTGTAACAGCTAGTGGCTGCAGTAACATAAAAAAAAAATACAAAACTATTTTCTGGCCTGCTAACCTGCAGATTTTATTCTGGAAATACTGATTCCACCTCATATCAGTCTACCCCCTTAACAGTTTAAAGGAATAAAAATCTGCAGACAATAATTCCAGATGAAATTGAGATTTTTCTATTGGCTTTTATTTTTGCAACAAAAGCCATACATAAAAGCCATAAGCCATTTTTGCCATTGCAAGCAGATTTGTAATAAATACAAAGTAGTTATCAACAGTAATACTAAGTAGGCTGCAGAGACTTTAAGGCAGAAATATGGTTTTCATCATAAAAAGTGATACTACTTGAAATTACGAACAATAGCTTAAAAAAAAAAAAAGACTACTACAAACCAGAAATCAGGTCGGTATGGCTGAAAATGCACTTGAATTATCTGAGAGATGAAAAGCCCAGTACAACCTTCCCTACTTTGTACCAGCTAAAGGAATAAATAAGTTCCTTTACAAAAGAGATCAGAAAACAAGCAAGTGATAGTATCAGACTGTTTCAGATTCATTAGAAGGTAGGTAAGTCTCAGTTGCATTTCATCTGGGACTGCTGCATGAATGGGGACCATTCTGGAGGTAAGTAAATGCTATTGAATGCATCTGAGAATTAGAAAAGGAGGTTGGATTTAACTTTTCAGCCAGATAGAAGCCTGGGGATAAATGCATCAAGAAACGCCTCAGAATAATTCAGCAATACACACAAGACACTAGCAATATTTTAATTTCCACATTGGTAAATAGAAAAAGACCACATTCGAACTGAAAATTCAGGCAAAATGAATTTTGAACAGAATACAGGCTCTTTTTTTAACTATTGGAATCCTGATATTTTGTATCAGTTGCCATTTGAACTAAATTTAGAGTGGGGGCAGGGAAGGACACAGGCTGCTTAACTGCAATCTCGTCTCCAACAAGTCTGTAAGGCTAGGAACAGAAAAAGTTATTCCCCCAAATCCCAGCTGGCTGTAAAATGGAACAAGCAAGAATGCCAGCTCTGTTGAGTCACGATGCACGGCTTGTTTCAGAAAAGCACTTAGAGAAAAGATGCATTCCTTATATTCCTTACGTGACTTATCCAACACGATTCCAGAATTATGGGAGTTTTGACCTTGTTTATTTCTCCAACAGTTGCTGCATTAGAGAATAGATTTTAACTATAGAAGAGAATATATTTTAACTCTAAAAATTAAACTCCGAGTATAAGCATGAAAGCATTTTAAAGAGAAGAAGCAAAGCTAGCCTTTGTCTACTGTGCTCCTTTTCTTTTGACTTTGGCTTTACACTTTTATTTTTCCTACTAGAACGAGCCGTTTTGGTTTAGAACTGGCACTCCATAGAAGCAACTCTTTAATGTTTTCCTCTAGGAAGCTCACTTTTACCAAATCACTTTCTTGTTGGGCTTGTGATCTTGAATGGGAGCGCAAGAATTTTGTGGAGGGAGGTTACAAGCCCACTAAAGGATTACAAGGTATGAACCACCACCATGAGTTTGTTACCATTTCACACATCAACGACAACAAACACGGCAGTTCTTATATGGAGCAATAAGTCACTAAAAGGCAAAAAAAGATGTTATTTTTATGAAAATCTGCTTGAGAAAGTAATTTTTTCTTTTTAGGGACTTCAGTTGATAAAGATATACCCAAATTCAGAAAACAATTACTTCTGCTACAAAGAGATGGAGCTACAAATTTCATCCTAAAAATATCCCATTTCAGTCTGTGCTTTACTTATTCAGTGCTTTTTATTTACTTGGGCCTGTGTATACACACACAGACATTTCTTAAAGCTTTAACAAACATCTCAGTTTGAAAAGAACAGGCTACCAAAATACTAAGGAAAAATATTTAACTAAAAATAGAAAAAGAAATATATCATTCTATTAACGGATGTTACGGCCAATTATATTAACAGTCAATGGTAAGATTGCTCGTTAAGATGTATTGCTGCCAAAATCCCATTCACAAGAATATAGGAATTTACTATAGTAATAATGGTAGTTTTGTTTTCTTATCAAAGAAATGCTAAAATAGGCAGCTTGTGCCTTTAACACTTAAGAGGATTATACTTCGATTAAAATTTACATTGCTTCTTTCTCCAGACATCACAGTGAAGGGAATAGCTATATATTTAGGAGCAACAAACTGCATCCTTCCCAAAAACTAGGCAACAGAATATAGAATGAACTGGATAGCTCTCAATGTCAAATAGCAATTTGATATTCATCACAATCCTTTGGACCTCTTCAGAGATAATCCACTGAGGTTCAGGAGTCATATTCAAAGTCTCAGATCATTGGAGCAATCAAAATGAAGTATTTTCTAACAGATAAAACAGCACGTATATCTATAGATACCGAGTGGAGGTGGTTGAACATTCAGGGGACTACTTTTCTCCCACTGAATAGTAGGGGATCATTACCCATATGAGTTGCGTAAAAGTTGGTATTTTCTTGCCAACTTGTTTTCCTACTCTCAACTTGAAAAACTTGTCTCAGATTATTCAGTTTGTTTCGAACACACTCATTCCCAGGGAGTAACTGCTCTTATGACTGTATCACAGTTTGTCGGGAGAACTACATAGCAATTAACCAATACCTTTAGACTCATTAACAAGTAGGAAGCACTGAGAAGTGCTGGCCCAGTTAAGAGCACATACTTACTCTTCATAGAGTACACGAAAGGTATTTTGGTACCCGAGGGAAGCAAACAAACAAAACCCAAGAAACATTAGTTTGAGCCCAGAGGTCTGCTGTCTTGACTGGGTCTTGATGTTGGCTAGAAAAATCACAGGCTTGGGAAAATTATCTTGGTAAACCTCAGGGAATCAATAAAAGTGATTTAAGTTTCTAAGTTGGTTGGGGGAGGGTTTTATTTATTTATTTATTTATAGCTCAAAGTATCAACCCATGAAATAATTTTTAAAAATCATACTAAGTAGCAGATACTCAAGGAGAACGGGAGCAGCAAATGAAAAAAAAATTCTTCAAAGACTTCCCACTGTGGAAGTGTATCACTACTTTCTGATGTTGATGCTGAAAGGGATTTAAAAAGAAGCTTCAGGGAAGATACATAAGGCAGGATAGATGAGGAGACTGCCAGGATAAATGTTAATGCTGGGTGTGAGCAGAAAGCTTTGAGAATTCAAAGAACAAAAGAAAAAAGGAAGCATGCCCTGAGGGCAGGTAGGATAGAGGGACGTGCAAGAGCTCTTTCTTTGGCAAAGAAAACCTTCTGCTGTAGAAGGGAGGTCAAGGAAAGGTACCAGCACACATCAAGTTCAGTACATCTTGCTTGTTGTTTAAACACTGTCCACCAATTCCACATTACAAAAATGCAGTGAAAAACAACAACAAGATATACATAAGTCAAAATAGCTTAAAATGAACCAAGGATTTTGAGGGCAGTTTAATGTTTAGAGGCAGACACTACTGTAGCAAAATGTATGGTAACGACCATGACATTTCATTTTACATAGATGACTAACAATGTCATTTGAATTAAGCTTTTGGACTTATATTTAATTTTCTGCACTTGACAACTGTATTTCCTGAAAGGCAGGACACACTAGTTTAGTAGAAGACTGACCATGTAACAGTCCTACTATGTATTACTGAAATTAAATATATATAACACTTCACATATTGTTGTCATTTAAAGAGTATTTTTCTGTATTTCCAACCATATGCAAGTGTTCTGTATGGGAGGAATGCTTCTGACTTTCCAAAAAGAAAATTACTACAATGTTGTAGCAATGCTGAATTTTCACTTCTGTTTGTAGCCCTCTGTCCTGGTTTCAGCAGGGAAAGAGTTCATTTTATTTCTAGTGATTATGGTGAAAGGAATTTTAACAATGAATGAATGTCAATAATGTATACTGGTTTAGTTGTTGCTAAGCAATGTTTATACTTTTCAAGGACACTTTTCAGTTTCCCATAGACACTGAGAAGAAGCATAGGGAGAACAATGGAATATTCAGTTTGATAGGCATCATGCTCCTTATATACATGGGGGTTGGCTATTGCCAAACTGCAACAGCCTCAAAGCAGCTTTTTTAAAAGAGTTTGTTGCTCTCATTCTAGAACACAGGAATTAAACTGATTTTAATGGGAAATTAAAGAAAATCGCACAAGTGACAAGTATTTTCTTATTCTCCCCACAAAGCCTGAATATATTTTATATGATGTAAAGCACTGTCAACTACAAAAGACACACACAACCACACCTTGCAGAAACAGGATCTATCCCTCAATTCCCCAACCCCCTTGCTTAAAATTTACATTTAATTGTTCCCCAAAGGTGATGATAATGGTCAATAAATCATTTAGCAGATGAAACAAGTTGAGAGATTCCATAAACTGAATTAAGTACTTTTGAAATTTATAATTCTTTTTACTGTTGTTATAATCGTGTGCTTGAAAAATCCCATAGGTAATTTTATTTGCAGAAAATAAGAATAATTCAAGCTTCCATCTATACCAAAATTTTAGAGTGCTGATTTGGTCATGAGGAGGATAGAAGTGTTATCAGTTAAAATACCAGAGATTCTCAGAAACTGATATACAAGTCTGGTGAAGTAACGATAGAGTAAAGAATCCTGCATTTCAACCTAAGGACTCAGCACTGCCCAACTAAATTAGTGTCTTGTTAAAACAAGATGGCTCTCTCTCACTGGTCTACGGACACAAAATCAAATTTAAGTATTACTTTCATGGGTGCCAACAGGCTAAGTCAGCCAGATACAAATAACCTCTAAGGGTTTAAAGCATCGGAATAGGGGTTTCACTATCTTCATTGTTAAGTTATTTATAAGTTATGAAAATACAAAGGATCTGATTATGCCGTCGCTGGACAAGAAGTGAGGTCATGAATCAAGAATACACTCAAAATGTGTGTAGAATCTCAGCCCAGGGACTGGGATGTAGTGTCCTCTCTTTGCCAGGGACACCAGTGTGGGTGTAGCTTCAGAGGTTGGTCAGTAAGTCTTGAAGTGACTCACATGCCTCCTCCCCTAGTTCAGAGCCCAATTCTCATTCAGAATTGAAGTTAAAAAGAGCATCCTGCAGACAGCAAGGGTGAAACCTCCCAAGAGCATCCTCTCTGCTCTGCAGAACAGAGGCTCAACACAGAGCACATATCCCAGTACTAACAGATAGTTGTTCTCAAACACTAGCTTCTGCCCCCATATGATCACCTTTAAAACACTGACTTTCAATTGCAGAGCTATCTTTGAAGATACTAATCAGTTGGTTTTTTTTAAATTGCATGAAAGTAACAAACCTCATTAGACAAAATTTTCCTGTTCAGAAGAAAGGGTAGCCTGTCAAAAGAACTAAAGAAGCAACCACAGAAAACCCACTAGTTTTGCAGTCTCCCAGAATATGTAAAGTTTATGTAAATTAGTGCCTTCATTAGTCCTAATATTTGAATTTTTCAGACTTACTGCATCTGCTACCATGAGACAAGTGGTGCAATCCCACAATTCCTTTGTGTATTAACGCAAGCCTTTTTTTTCCCCTCTCCCCAGTCTGTTCGAATTCCTTAACTTTTGAATATTTTCCTGCTTTTATACAAAAATTTCTGTTACAGAATCACTCCTGGTACCATTAAGGTACCATAAAAAAAACAGATTTTTTTTTTTTAAGCATACTATCTTTCTCAGCTGACACACAGTTAAAACTTCTCTCCAATTAATGTGTTTAAACCAGCATTTCTCAAACTGTGTTTTATGACCCCATAGGGTCCCAAACTCTTAGATGGCAGCAGTCAGCAGCACTTCAATCCTCTCTACACTTCCAGTTGAAGAGTAATTCACTTACTCCAGAGAAGACTGAAAGAGCTGGCTACAGGTATAACCAGATATTTGTAGTAAAAGCAGAACAGCTTAGGGATGGGTAGCCAGCAGAGTGATCATACCAGCCACTTCCACTGACTGGTAACATCTGGTCTGTATTCTCCTGTCCCAAAGGGACCTACTCACAAAGCTACATATGGCACAGGAGCCAGAAGGACTCGCTATTTAAAACAAGTAGTTTAAGGACCAGTTACAGGAGTTCTTAAAATATAGGGTTTCAGTAATTCAGTAAGCCTGCAGCAGCAATCACCCTGAACCTTCACAAAAGACCACCTAACCCCTCAAATGCTACAAATCCTTCCCAAACCATCAGTCCCCACTGCCTGTATACACACGGAGACACCAGCACTTGAGTGACACTCACCATTTCTTCTGGAGTGGGATGTCATATTTTTGAAGTCAATTTAAAGCTCATGGACAACGCCAATTTACAGCACTAAATCTGAAAGGGGGCAGTGTTGTTTAACCAGAAAGTGGTGCTATCTGTCAATGTTAATTACAGTTCTTCCTGCTGGGGTTTTTTACAAGAAAGTAGGCCAGCAGGAAGTGTCATTATATTACAGCCTGTGGCTCTGTGCATGTGTTCCTAAGTTGACAGTCAAGAGACATCCTTCAGCATTCTTCACTGTCTTTTTCCATATGAAAAATAAACTGCTCAAACACATAAAAGGATGAAATATGCCATCGTATGCATCTGCTAGAGCAGCAAGATACAGGTACACAAAAAGCAACTTCCTACTGGGGTAACGAAAACAGTTCCTGGTCTGTTTGTGATGTCTGATATTCCTTTTGGACTTACTTAATAAAACTTATAAAGACTATTAACATGAAACTCTCCTAGTTTTTCTTCACAGCTGTCATCTCAGTTTGGAAAAAAAAAAACCCCACAAACCAAAAAATACTGATCAGTGGACTTATCAGGTGAGAAGCATTTGGGAGACAACGGAAAGAAGGAAAAGGTAACAAGGAAAACTATAGTGTTCAGCTATCCACGTTGATCACCAAAATCTCAAAACAAAAAGGTTGGAGTTACTCATGACACTTCCTCCACCTCTGTCTTTTCACACTTAGGTAACACAGTCAATGAGGATATTGATTGAAAAAGATACTTTAAAACCACCCTAATCTCAAAACATTAATCAAACATGAAACAAAAACACACAGCAATATGGAACAGAGTTAGATATTGTCAAGGAAGGGGAATAAAGCTTCAAGGAACTTTAAATAGTTCCAGGAGAAAAAATAAACAAAGTTTATCAAGCATTTGAAGATATATTGGTCACCACTTTAGAGAAAGCCAAAAAAATCCTCAAGATCACAGGTAGTGAATTTAGACAGTTGCAAATGCTACTACTGAAAAGCCACAATCAAACCATACTACTTCCTAGATTCAAGTTCCTACATCAATGCCACGGATAAAAATATATTGCTTTAAATTCTATTACTTAACTGTGTATACAACTTTTCCAGAACATTTTCAACAAAAAAAATTATACCTACAAAAACTTGGAATTTTTCATGAGTAAAAAAAAATAGTAGTGGAAAAAAAAAAGGAAAAACCACAACACGCTCAGTTTGAAAGCAGTCTTGACACTCAAAACACCCTCATTATCCAACAACACTAGGCAGCTGACTTAATGCCATTTTATCTGGTATTTTTCCCAAAGTTTGCAGATTTCATAAACCATTTTGTACAACTCAATGCACTAAGGAAATGGTACGAGTACAGTTTCATGAGCTTAATGCTTGGTAGACACTAGAATGCTTGGCTTTTTTTTTCCCAGATCCGTATAGTCACCATTGTAGTCTGAAGTATTCCATGGAACCAATTTTAAACTCGAGTTTGCTGGTTTTTGTTTTTAAATTTATATACACACATGTATTTTTCTTGTCATTGTTGCTCTAGTTTTCCACAAGAGGATTAGTGATTGATTTTGAATACTAGTTAGTATTCATATCTCCTCTAATTTTTATGATTATGCCCTTTAAGTTAAGCATTGCCTAAAGAAGTTATCAAAAGAAATAATTTAATAAATAATAAGAAAACATTTACATGCAATTATTTCTGAATCCAGCTTTGTAAGCCTGACAAAATAGATTTAAAATTCCAGCAGAAATTAAACTACTAGTTTAAACTAAATTTCAGAAATCAATACTATGGCCATGTCTTAGTAACATTGAAGTATGCTATTAAAAAAGCTTTTGTGTGATATTCAACAATAATTCAAGCCCCAAACAATGAAAATATCCTATTTCAACATGAAAAACACCAAGCAAGTAAAATAAAGACCTGGTAGGAAGAGAGTTCTTACCTTCATAGATGGCTTTGAAGCCTTGAGCACTGACGGCAAAATCTGTGGTGAAACAGAGGGTGAGGATAGAACCTGTGCTCACAATAGATGATGGAAGCTGAAATCCAGATAACCTGTGCAATGAAAAGGCACAAATTGTTACAAACTTGAAAATAAAAAAAGCACAGCACAATGGTTGTAATGAGAATTATGACAAGCATCCCAGATCTTTTTGTATTTACTAGAGACAAACAATTTTTTGATAGGACTCATTTCAAGATGAAGACAGGTAAATTTAGGACATGTGGAATGAGACACACAGGTATCACTCACACCGAGATACCCAGTGGAATTTGAGATAACATGGACTACCCTGTCTGTCCTCCAGACATGGATCTCAATGTCATATGCATTAGCTGACCAGAGAATAATAAAACCTTCCATTTAATAGCTTCAGGAAAATTACCCTCTATTTCCCACCTTATTACCAGTCTTATCTTTATGTACAAAACAGAATTTTGAATACAGTATAATAACATTGCAATACTGATTTTAAGGTAATCTTCCCACATACAAGTTTTGATTTATTTGGAGAATAAATCAGATGGAAAAAAAAAAAATGTTTACACCCTGTACTGAAACATCACTGAAGACAATTTGTTAGACCTGGCTGTTACTAGTAAGACATTGGTTTCTTAATGATTAGAGTAATCTTGCATAAGTAAGATTTAAGACATCATTACTGTCCCATAAACCCCAAACTATACTGTCAGTTTACATCACTAGCTGTGTTCTGCATTTTGCAACAGGGGTGATCCACTGGATACAGGACAACGACATACCACAAAGCCATCTTTTGTTCAAATTTCACCCTGAAAGAGCTTCTTGAATTCAGACATGGGAACATCTCATAAAAAACTCAACCAACCAACAAAAAAACACACAAAAAACAACCAACAAACAATCAAAAGACCAAATAAAAAACACCCCCCACAAACACCTGCTTTCATATAATTTTAATCTGGATGATTAAGGCAATGCATGCCTTGAAGAAAAAAAATAAAAGCCAAAACAAAGTTCTTTGCAAAATTAGGCTTATTTAGGACCTCTATCACAGACAAAAACATGTTTGAATTATACTAGTCAGGTAGTTCCTCATCTCTTTCCAGTTTTAAGCTCTGAAAAACAAATAGACTCCGATGAGTCAGAGATCAAAACGTGGAAAGCTTTAAATACAAATAAAGGCATCTAGTCAAGGCAACATAAGTCAGCAAAAAGCTTTCTGCAATTTTTTCCTTTGTTTTTAAACAACATTAGCACATAGAAGACAATTAGCTGTTTGCTCTCATCTTTTCACCTTCTGTGTACCTGTCAACTTATTACTACTATTCCTTTCCACCTCATTTACTCCAATTCCAGAAATAACCAGGTTGAATTTTTTTTTTCCCCTCAAACTGCAGAACTACCACGAGGTTTGCTACATCTTACGTGCAGACTTTATTCTCTCACCTTCACTAGGCAAGTTTTTAAGGAAACATGCCTCTTGTTCTATTAAATAAATTAGAGTAGTTATCACTACATCTGGTGTACTGTATGACAGTTCATTATTAATTTAAGGTATGTATTTTCTGATCTTACTTACACATCTCTTCCTTCTTTGAGAAGGGATTCAAAGAGATCTGGCTTAAGGGCTTGTTTTTGGTGGGGTTTTTTGACAACACTACAATATTTCCTGGATTGAACAGTTTTTGCTGAAATAGAGAAAACGAGCATGCATTGTAGGGGAAGAAAGGAAAATCAGGTTGAAACACACAGAAGCATAGAAGCAGCTAGCCTGAACGATTCACACTACATAGCAGAACTAAAAAAAAAAAGAAAATAAAAGAATAAAAATATATACACAAAAAACCCCTCCCACACACACCATAAAACACAACAAAAAGACCAAAAAAAGCTATAACAATGCAGAGGTACAAAGCTTCAGCTACCTCATTCTTGCTCCATTTGGCAGGGATTTGGTTCATATAAATGAACTCATTTGAACAGCAATTGGACATCCTGAGCTCTAATTATCATTTCCAGAGCAAACTGCTTTGATTCAGTCGTGATAGTAAGAATCATTCCTACGATACAGATTCTTTATCTGCTCAATTAATAGAACTGTTTCTATAGTGTCATCCTTGAAATACTAGAAGATGATTCTTCGGGCTGACATTGCAATTCCCATTAAAGGAAGACAAATATATTCCTCTATGCCTTAAATTAGGGCACTTAAAGGTTTTACAGACATAAGAAATGGCAAGTATGTGGTAAACTTCAAGGAATTAATACATGGAACTGAAATTTGTTTTCTCAATTTCTTTATACTCCAGTAATCCTAAAAAAGATTATGGAAAAGTCTCAAATGATCTGTTGAATGACTGGCATAAGTTTCTTCTACCTAGGTGACTCCACAGTAACCTTGCTGCCCGAAATATCTCTGAAAGCCTCTTTTCATAATATTCTAATATTCAGTGAGATCAAATGCCATGAAATTGAGTGCAAACAAAAACTAGACAGCTGCTGAAAATCTAGAGTGCTATTCTTCAGGCATTTCCAGAATTAAAGCACTGCTAGCCTATCAAGTAAGTTTTCCCCTCTTTCTAGCATTTTTGCTAGGTTACAGCTCATGAATCATGATGTATGATTTTGCACATTCATTTCATCATGCAGAAAAATCACACACTTTCACACGTTGTTTTACTTTGGAAATGTATCTTGCCAATTAACGTGTAGGCCTTTACTGCAATCAGAAAGGGAACTGTTTAGACAGACAAGTGTGTGTGCTAAGAAAGCAGAACCATTTCAAGTCCCTCTGCTAATAAAACTGTCACTTGATAAACTTGCACTACTTCATACTGAGCATATGGCAATACTTTAAGTTTAAAATATCACTTCCTTAAGTTTCAGTAGCATGAATCTGCACAAAACACACATATTAAAATACTTTTAAACCACAGATGGAACATATTTGGCTTGCCTAAAAAGAAGCAGCAGAGCCTGTAATAGGAAACACAGTGGTGCATCGGTAGCGAGTTCAGCCTCTGAAGTGAAAAAACCCACCACATTTTGTTCTACATTGTCATTTCATGGATCTTGACAATCAGCTATTTCTAGTGATAAGGCCTATAGAGTTGTCAGGGTTTTTTTCAATAACATACCTAGCAGGTTCATCTGGCTCTGCTCAGAACTTTTCCACCCTCCACTTGTGATGTCAGGTTTTGGGACTCTCTGGTAATAAACAGCACAACTCCTCAGGGGGAGTGTCAATATGGGTAAGGATCTGTAGTAGCAAATGATGTACAAGAAGAGACTGAAAGAATGAATTTGTTGAGCCCTTAAAAGATGACAACTTAGGGGTGAAGGTTACTGCTGTCTTCATCTGCCTATTGGAGTGGTACAGAAAAAGACAGAGCTAGGTTCTTCTGGGAAGTGCACATAGGATGGGAAGCAACAGGCAAGGTGCAACAAGAGAAATTTTGGTTTTGTTTTAGAAAAAAAAAGCCCAGTAGTGGTCAAATACCAGACTCATTGCCCAGAGAGGAGCTGGTACCTCCATCCTTAGAGATACTGGTAACTTGACAGAGTCACAAACAGCAGCAGCATCTATCTTCAAATTTGGCTCCAATGTCAGCAGGAGACACGATCAGACAACCATAGTACCTTCTAACCTAAGATATTCAATGAATCCATGACCCATAAGGCAGGTACAGGCACAGTCCTACCGTAAGCATCTGCTTCAAGAAAAATGAGAATTCTTAGCAGTTTCTGAGGAAGTACATAAGTAGAATTGGATCAAGTTAAGTTTTAGATTATTTGTATAAATTTATTAGAGATTGAATCTTCTCTGTGTCTAGTTAAGAAATTTTAACAAGTCCCAGCTGTTTGTGTTGAAGAAGAAAACATTTACAGCTGAACTGATCTTCACAGGTGTTTTAAAGATCCTTGAAACAAGAACAGCTCCAATTATCTTTCCTCCAATAAAAACCATTACATCCTTGTTCCCAGAGTCACTAGATTTTTTTTGTATTTTTATTTAAATAAATGTTTTGCACTATCATCATTGTTGAAATGGTCAAATGAAGCTTTCCAGAATAGCTCTATCATTAGCAGCTATCCAGCATGAACAGCCTCGAATGATCAGACCACTTCAAGTATGTGCTGATTTCACAATTGTAAAAAAAAAAACACCCCATAAGATGCAACAGAAAAATAGAAGCATTTTTGCCATTTTATTTGCTAGCTTATTTATTCATACAGCTGCCTACTGTACAGAGTGATGTGTGCATGTTACCATGTATGACAAAAATTTTGTCAAGGTTTAACAAGTTTATTTGAGAAATTTAAGAGGAAAAATCAAAAACATAACCACATTTTAGAGCTAGAGAAGGACTCTGCACCCATAGGGACTGAGTCTTTTTTCAAATGGATGATCTTTTTTCAAATGGATGATAGTCCAATGATGTCCATGAAGGCACATTATAAGGAGAATCAGACCTGTTAAATATTTGTCAAATTGTGCCTGACATACACACACACACACCCACCCCTGAGCTCTGCTCATACCTCTGTACAGCTTGTTCCCAGAAATATTCTCAGATGAAGTAGCCAGAATCCATTTGGCTAAGATAAAACATTCTTGCCTGAAATTAGCTAACAGATGTCTCTTGCAAAAGCTATCAGCCAAAAGGATCAATGTTATTAATAACACGGTAAAGTATAAGCCTAAATTTCAATGAAATATCCCTAAAGCAATTTTAGGCAAACAATAGCAAATGGTAAAGTCTGAGATTATTTCCCTACTCTCAAAATCTGTAAAAGCAACAAATGTAACATTTCTCTGAATTTACTATTAAGCGATATAGGTCATTAACTGCTGTATGAAATACCAAAGAGCTGCCTGCCATCAGTGTCATATTCTTTCAGGTTTTACATACCATTGTTAAAATTGTCATTTGATGCAGAGGAGCTCATTCCATATCAAACTCACCACACCAAATGAAAACACAAAGTTATCAGCAGTTACAACTTCAAAGATCATGCTGATCAACCACAGATCAGAACGTGAGGCAAGCTGAAGTCTCTTAAGGACTAAAGCTTTAGGCTACCCACTGCAGTTCTCCAGAAATACCTTACGGCATCACAGAACTCAAATACCACCTTTTGAACATTTTCAGTGTGTTTTACTTAGTATCTCATATTTGGCTGAACTGGAATTATTCTAGAACTGCATTGTCAATACAAATCAGGCAAAAACCCTCTGTGTTTTAGGCATCCAACATCACCAACAGTCAGTAACATGAAGATGTTCATTATCATTAAGATGATATCATGAAGAAAAAGTTATGACTCTATGGACTCCTGGGATTTATTCCCAATTTCATGGATGCCTTTGGGGTGGGATGACTGTAGCCGGCTGCCAGATCCCCACCCAGCCACTCACTCACTGACCCTCTTCAGTAAGGGGGGTGTGGGGAGGTGGAGAAAATAAGATGGTAGTCTTCCTAGGTGTAGATAAAGACAAGCAGGTAACTTATCACAGGCAAAACAGACTTGGCCTAGAAAAAATTAGTTCAATTTATTGCCAATTAAAATATGTTTGGATAATGGAAAAAAAAAAAACAAAACCCTCCTCCCTTCTTCCTAGGCTCAGCTTCACTCCTTCATTCCCAACTCCTCTACCTCTCCCCTCTGGCGGTGCAGGGTTTGGGGAATGGGGTCAGCCCATAACAGCTCCACTCTGCTGCTCCTTCCTCCTCCTCACATATTTACCCTGCTCTGGAATGGCCTCTCCACAGCTGCTCCACCATGGGCTCTTCTGTGGGCCCCAGGGAAACCTCTACTGCGGTGCCTGCAGCACCTCCTCCCTCTCCTCTCACCTTGGTGCTCACAGAGCTGTTTCTCTCATTTTTATTCCCCTCCTCCATGATGTTTCTCCTTTCTTACATCTATTGCCCCAGAGCTGTGGGGCCCAGCTATGCCCCATGGCTCAGAGGAGGCGAGAGGCAGCCATGTCTGGCCTCCCCTCACAGAGGCCGGGCACCGGCACCCCCCACAGCATTGATGGTACAAGCAGAGAACACTTACAAAAGCACCATTTGTTTAACTGCACCTCAACAGCCTGATGGAACGGGTCCAGAGGAGGGCCACAAAAATGATTAGGGGGTTGGAGCACCTCTGCAACGAGGACAGGCTGAGGGAGCTGGGGTTGTTCAGCCTGGAGAAGAGGAGGCTCTGGGGAGACCTAATAGCGGCCTCCCAATACCTGAGGGGGCTACAGGAAGGCTGGGGAGAGTCTGTT
>BJBW01009179.1:77578-99453 GCA_004320125.1 Scolopax mira
TTTCCTAATATCTAACCTGAACCTCCCCCGGTGCAACTTAAACCCATTACCCCCTGTCCTGTCATCTGTGACCTGGGAGAATAGACCGACCCCCAACTCTCTACAGCTTCCTTTCAGGTAGTTGTAGAGAGTGAGAAGGTCTCCCCTCAATCTCCTCTTCCTCAGACTGAACACCCCCAGCTCCATCAACCTCTCCTCTTAAGGCTTGTGCTCCAGACCCCTCACCAGTTTTGTTGCCCTTACAGTTAGAATCCCTTAATTCTCACATTTCTTACCGCAGTAGTGCCAAGAACTACTCTCTCCAGGTTCAGACTCCTCCATCTTCAGCTTCTTCCCAGTTATAGACCCACAACAACAACACCTCCACCACCACACTGCTCTTCCAGTCCCCAGCTTTTCACTCTCCTTTTCCCTAGAAAACTAATGTCAGAGCCCTCTTATCAGATCTCCACAAGACATCTTCCACCAGCTGGCTCCCATAGCCCACCACACCCCAAGACACTCCTGCAAACCCCTCACCTGCTCCCCATTCCTCGTTTGTTTAATTAATTTCAGGTGCTCCTCCATTCTGCTAACTAGAGACAGTTGACGTGTGTGCACTTCATTGGAGGGGCACTACTATTAGCAGTATACAAAAGGCTCATATTTCTCATGTAATTTAAGATTCATCATCTCAAATTAATAATCAGCTCTCAATAAACAAGAAAAAGATTAATTCAAACCTTTCCCACAGCTAAATCCATGTACTTTTTTTGTATGGTAAGGTAATACGAAAACTTCCTGATGTTTTCTGTGGCTTTAGTTTAACTAGGAATTAATTGCAGGAATTATAAAATGAACATTTTGTTAGTAAGGGAAAGATGGAAGCAATCAAAGCAAAAAGCCCCCAGACTGAAGTCCAGAAAGCCCCTTATAAACAAAGTCGGTCACTAAGTGAAAAAAGCTGCAAGCTTAATGATTTTGACATATTTGGCCTTCAGAAAAAGCAGCTGGTTTCTCTATCTGCTACCAAAGAGCCTCGGTGGCAAGACTCATATCTGCTGGAGGAAACCCTGATGCTGCAAAGTGGTGGCCTGTGGTTACTGAGCATCGGTAAGGGAGCAGGAAAACGTGAGACGAGGTGGCCAGCACCAAACCAACACGCAGCCATGAAGGGGACAGAAGCAGAGACAGGTCCCAGGAAAGCAGTAGGGCTGAGGGCTTCCCAAGGGGCTACAGCCACTGGTAGAGGCCTGGCATGTCTGGGCAGCCAGTAGACTCTGGCAGCTCCAGCGTGGTGGGATCGCTTGGCAGATCTGAGAGAGGACAACTCCCAGAGCACTCACTGCCAGTGGATGAGCCCAGCAGGGTTTGTTAGTTAATTAACTCGTGCTGAGAGGAAAAGGACTTACCTGATAAGAAATCTCAGTCCTTCCCCACAGTCCTAGGTGACAATGGAGCACAAGGTACAGAAGAAAAAAGGCAGTTTACGTCTAAAATGTATGGCAATCACTAAGCATGGTGGCTGCCAACTAAATGAAGGCCACGGCACCGCACTGTGGCTAGGTGAAGCTGCTTCTTTTCCTGGCAAACCTTCTCTCTACATCTTTATACCATGTATTTTCTTACAATTTCAACACACTGTAGACAAAATGCAGCCACATATGGAAATAGTTGCATATGCTTCTGTGCTAAACAACCTTGAAAGACAGCATCAGCTAATATTTGATAAAAGTGAAGGTAGTGGTATAAAGAGTGCAAAAAAATAAAGTTGTACCATAAACCATTATTGCCAGGGTGATAAAACACTGGTTTACTTTTAAGAGAAAGAGATTATTTCAGTTACTATAAAGTTAATGACTCTTTGTACTTGAGAAAAAACAACTGAAGCATTAAGTAAGATCATACATTACAGGTTAACAATTATATGAGCAGACTACTTTTCTGCCTTCTAACTTTACACAGATATTCAGACCAAAGGCACCTCTCAGGTGTACTGGTATGAGCCCAGGTGGATCCAGCAGAAGTAAAATTACACAGGTGTAAATTAAAATGTGAATTGATTCAAGTAATTAATTAGTATATTCCAAAGAAATCCTATTTTCAGAAAATTATGTAAACAGGTTTCATAGGCTGGATTATTTCGTCAGGCACGTCACCTCTATCCCTATATCTGTTAGGTAACTAATAACAACAATATGATGAGTTTAATAACACAAAATATGTTAGTAATAGATGACAGGTGTGATTTAACCTTTTTAAAGTTCAGGAATTGAGTCAGTAAAACTAAGATCTCTCAATGATACTGGCACCCATACTTTGTCAAGCAGCTTAAGATATAATTTTAGAAAACATTTGCATTAGTCAGTTTAAGCTTCATTATGGGAGTTTTTTGCCTCTTTACTGTCACATACGAATGTCATGTCACATTGAATCAAATCATCTTTTCGGCGGGTATATCACATTAATTCTCAACAGTGTATACACTGATCTGCTATTTTACATAAGTGCAGCTGTGAAACTCGCTTGTGTTTCTGATATCATAAGGTTTTAGAGGAATATCTGTGTCAGGTGGGGAACAACATTACAGCAATGAGCAGTTGATTCAAACTCAGAATAAATGAGGACACGTTTTATTTGAAGCTTTGGTTTATGAATCCATTATAAATCATTCATAATGCTGTAGATGAGATTTGTGCTCTCACCCGTGGGTTGTTTGGAAATGAAAACCATACAGAACTCTTCATCTGAAAAAAAAAAAACCAAACCAAAACAAAACCCCTCCAAAAAAAACCTACCCAAAACTTGAAAACCTTATCAGAGGAACATAAATGGTATTTTATGTCTCTACCAAAGGAAATTTAGAGAGGAAAAAGTCTGTGAGGAGGGATCTTTTTCTCTTCATGAGCCAGCTGCTAAGAACTGAAAAATCACCCACATTTCCCACTCCCTAGGTTTCACACGCTCACCTTTTATTGCAATATCAGAGCACCTCCACAAAAACCAATGAAATGAAGCCAGTGTAAATGGAAATGGAATGATAACAAGTGGCTTAGAAACCCTGCAATACACAAAAATTGCCTGAGGGTGGAAATAAATCTATTATTTCTGAAGCTTTCTTTTACCGTTTTCACAAATTGGATTACAGTAGTATTGCCAGCTGAAAAAAAAACCACTACTCCAGCCTTTTTGGTGGCACCACTTTAAGCTAAAGCCTCAAGGCAACAGAAAATATGCTGACAAATATTTGAATAGATCAGATTTTAGTACGAACATCATGTTTGTCCTTTGCAGCAATAGGAAGGTATCTAAAAAAATACAATACTGTCCAAACATAACTGTATTTAACAAACAGTTTATATACTGCTCAGTGTTCCTTCTGTAAGGAAGAGTAAAGATTTGTGTGTAGAACTTTATTCTGGGAATTTTTGAAGCTTCAAATGTGTCTTATGGTATGCAGTAAAATTTTGAATACTTAACATGGCTTTGCAGATTTCCTCTGTTTTGCACAGGCTGGACTGTTTGGCTATTTTTTATTCCTCCAAAATACATACTAACATACTAATGATTGAGCCCATTAGTGATCTGGGATCTGACTGTCCTTCGTATTTTTTATTGAGAGAAATACCCTTTTGGATTAATGAAATAAAATAAGTCATGTAATTAAAGATTATCATAGAATCACAAAATTCAGTTTGGAAGGGACTTCAAGGGTCATCTGGTCCAATCTTTCTTGGTAAAAGCATGGTCTGGAATAGATCATTCAGCTGAATCCTAAAAGTTTCCAATGATGGAGAATCTACCACTTCCCTGAGGAGATTATTCCAGTGGCTGATTGTTTACATTGTGAAAAATGTTCCTCTTTTGTCCCATCGGAATGTCCCGAGGAATAACTTGGACTCATTACCCTGCATCTTTTCCATGTAAAAAGGGAGCCTCCAGATTCTTTGTAGCTACCTTTTAAATACTGGAACATGGTGATAAGGTCTCCCCAAAGCCTTCTTTTCTGAAAAGCTGAACAAACCCAATTCTGTCTTTCCTGAGGAAAGGACTGGCAAGCGTCCCAGTCCTTTGATCATCTTGGTGGCCCTTCTCTGGACCCTCTCCAGCCTGTCCGCTGGACAAGCTCTAACTTTCAGCATGCTCAGCAGGATCCCAAAGTCCACAGTATTGTAACCACTGCAGCCAAAGCTATCACTGTGTGAGAGGTTAGTGCAAAACAGCCTTTCTTGGTTTGTAAGTAGCAAATCCAGCAGTGCCACATTCCTGGATTACACAGCTAATATTTGTATTATCAGTCCTCTTGGCATTCCAGGAACTTCATGTATGACATGTGAGCTGCTGTATTGTTCTTCCAATAGAACTACCTAAATTTAAGGAAAACTCACATTTTTTATATGTCATTTCATAAGCCACACTTTAAAGCTGACTTTTCTATGGTTTTCCAAGATTTGAGCTTAATTTTGTTTACCTACATTTACGTTCTCAGTAAATCAGACAGAACCAAAATATTAGAAGTTAGATGCCTTAATTTTTACATGTCTTTGTTTCCCATTTGCAAAATAAGGATAAAATTACAAACTAAAAAGATTCTCTGGAATTCAGAAGGATAGAACACCTCTTTGTGAGGTCAGGCTTAGAGAGTTGAGGTTGTTCAGCCTGGAGAAGAGAAGGCTCCAGAGAGACCTTATTGCAGCCTTTCTGTACTTAAAAGGGGCTTATAAGAAATACAGGGACGGACTTTTTAGCAGGACTTATAGTGACAGGACAAGAGGTAATGGTTTTAAACTAAAAGAGGGTACATTTAGGCTAAGATAAAAGGAAGAAATTTTTTACACTAGCACAGGTTGCCCAGAGAGGTGGTAGATGCCCCATTCCTGGAAACACTGAAGGTCAGGTTGGAGGGGCTCTGAGCAACCAGATCTAGTTGAAGGTGTCCCTGCTTATTGCAGGGGCTTGGACTAGATGATCTTTAAAGGTCCCTTCCAACACAAACTATTCTATGATTCTATGAATTCAAGTACATTGCAAATTGTAGACAGATCTAGAGTTAGGAGAATAGGACGGGTTATTTAAATACTTCAAATCAAAAGAAAGTTAAAATGTTTTATATTGTCTCATTTTAAGCAATTCATTTTGGCAGATGAAATGCAGGTGATCTCCAGCTTGTTTGGAATATGGTTGGAAGTGATTGTTAGATCTCTGAGACAAAAAATTCTGTACTTACAGAAGAACAACTAATGAAGTAGTTCCAAAACCAAAAGCTTTTGGAGCAATCAAATGAGACCTTTCCTTCTCTTTCTGTGTCTTTCCAAACTACGTACATTTTCATCTTAAACTATTATTATATGTGTTATTATATGTTATACATATACATATAATATATATATATATATGTATAATATGTATAACATATTATGTTATACATATTATAAATATGTCCCTAGGACTCTTTTCATTTGAAAAATAATGTGTCCTGTTTCAAAACCGAAGGAAGGATTTTCCTTCACTGTCACCTCATTATGACCTTGCTTTTTTTTTTTTTTCCCCTGAAGTTAATTGTTCTGACAAGTCTATGTTAAAGGGGTCGGACTTTGACAGTTTTAGACTATCTGCACAAAGCTCTGTATCAACTTTCTGCTCCTATGTTTTACTCCCAAGAGCTATGACATTCTTTTTTTCTACACAAACCTTTGATGTCTGTTTATTATTTCTACCCATGACACTTGAAGTTTAGTACATTATATATCACTTAATACTTGAATGCCTCCTGTGAGGATTGCTGCCTAGCTTGTTTGTTCGAAGAAAAAAAGAAATCTAGAGGGTATTTCAGTGGGTCATAATGTTCATTTTATCTAAATTTAACTTTTAAAAAAAGTCTTTTGCAGATAACTAGTTTTGATAGTTTCAAATGGCACTTAAAAGAAGTGGCTAATGCTACTAATATGAAATAATGGCCAATTTCTGGAAATGTTTGAGAATGATGTGAGTGCTTTGGGCTAACTCTACACTTATTGTATTAAGTATCATGTACTCATATTTTCCTTCATTATATTACTTGTCATCTCCTTTGTACATATTTTGCTGTATTCAAAACCACCTGGAAGATGTGGCCTGTATCTTTCTGTGCTTCATTTTGAATATCATTCCCGTGGCTAGCAGGAGTGGGCTGTGGAGGGACGGGGGGAGGCAGAGCACACACAAGAATGTCTGATGCAGGTAATCGAGACACAGAGACACAGATTTTCATCAGCAGATCAGTGCAGATAGCTGGGGCTGAAGGGCAAAACAGTGGTGTCTTATCCTCTAATAAGGACCATATACCGTGGCAGAGATCCAGAATCCTTAAGAAAGCTGCACACTTAGTATTTATTGATGAAAATTGGCACTGTTGTTAGTGCATGCTGAAGCCCTTAATTTTGTGTCTTTGCTGATGTTGTTCCCATGCTAACAATATTTAACTACCACATCTTTTATATCTGTATTTTGCCACACTAGCATTCACTAGCCATTGTATTTTTCTGGTATCACAGTTAGAGAATCTCAGAGTACAGTGACTTTTATAACCAGAATTTTTTTCTTAACTTTTACAGCAAAAGTCATTTGTTGAAAAGTCAGGTTATTGTTATTTTTCAGAATATCCTTGCCTTATACATATCCTGTTGCAGTACATAGTGTAGTTTACTAAACTGAATTCTCATTGTCATCTACCTCAAGTTACTGGTACACATATAGATTTTAATGATTACCCTCAAATTGCTGTCTTTACGGTGACACCTTATCAATATGCTCTCTGATCTTCAACAGATTCAGACTTAATGAAGCAGAACAATGTCTTGTTAAATTTAGTAGTGAATACATCTTGGTAGCTTCAGCTGAAATATCACACCCTAAAAATAAATTTAGAAATATATCTTAATTGAGAGATATTTCATCTTTTTTTCTGAGCCTTTTCTGTGCCTATATTTTAAGTCACTTCAATAGAAGTTTGCCCTAGGATGCATGATTTGATGCTTGAACTCCTCCTATCTGAAAATTCTATCTTGTTCTCTTGTCCTTTAATCCTTACATATATAATACATCATTTCAGGGTTTATGGTTATTACTTAGATTATCTCTAGTAATATCATTTTTAGTTTGGAACAAATTGTTTCTTATGGATGACTTGCCCTAACAACTGTGTTTAGGTGAGTCATATTTTGCTGGCTTAAAATGTTCTCATTCAAAGTGCTTCTTCCAAAGGATGTATGCAGTCTTTTTTTTGCTCATACTTTTAGTTTCAGTAAACTTTCTCTTAAAATAGTATTGCAATATTTATACATAAACCCCAAGCAATGGGTGTTGAAGCAAGGTGAACATTAGGCAAATTCTCCCATGAAATGTGTAAGATCCCTGCAGAGAAGTGGTGATGCTCTGCATTATCTGTTATGCTGTTTGTTTACTCCACAGATGATCTTGTGAGAGTTGCCTGGAGCTGCCCTTAGTTACCCACATGTGCCCAGATGATGCAGGATCTTGAAGATCTGATCTGAAGATCTGAACACAGGTAACAGTTTTATTTCTGTTCATCTTTAACACAGTATTTGATACCACCCGCACACCCAGGTGGACTGCAGGGTTCTGACATCCACAAGCTGCCCATAAGTACCTACAAGAAGAAAAGGAGGGGGCAGGTATGACATTGTCAAGGATGGAGGAAGTCAATACTGAAGGAATTGCTGTTGAGGGAGAACTTTTTAATTTTATGTTTTCCCTCTTAACCCATTCAGAACCTGACTCATTGCCAATTTCTCTAATTAATCGTAATAAGAGTTTTAGTTAAACCCATTGCTTATAATTTCTTTGTATTTGGGTAATATTTTTATGGGCACTGGCTCACATTTTTGTAGAATGGTTAGTAAAGCTCATCTTTTTCTCATAAAAGTCCCGATTTGTTCAAATTGTTGTTATTTTAATATGGAATAAGACGGCTTTGGTAAAAGAGCTTCCTGAGTCTCTGACAAATTTTGTGGCCAGAGAAAGGTTTTAGGACCAAACCATTGTGGAAGATTCCATGTCTGTGGAACAATCATGCTGTGGGGTACACTAATACTTAGCTATTCCCCTGACAAGGTGTTCATATGGAGATTTCCTACCTCTCCAAGTAATGGGTGGTAGGGAAATGAGTAAGAGAAGTATGAAATAGCTAAAAAGCATGGATGACAGAACAAATACAAATGATAAAAGCAAAAGAACCACTCAGACCATGTGAGTGAAGACTGACTACTCACCAGAGATAAGGAAGATAGAAGCCATGGGAAGGAAAAGAATGTAGCCTTAGTTATTTCGCCTCGTTAACACCAAGAGAATTTTACTGAGCAGAGACACTCTCCCAGCAATTCTCAGGGAAGAAGGTAGAAATTACTGAACACTGAACTGAATGAAAAGAATCCATTTTCGGTGGGAATTTTTTTTTATGTCTATTTTAGGTTCCACATTCTATTAAGCTGCATGTAGCAAATAAGGAGTAAACCATTCTTAAGCAATCAGCTCTTAAATTGAATCAATATCTAAACCAGCCCATTTCTCTCCAATGACTATAAAAGAAAACTAGACAGATTAACCTCCATGACTAAAGTTTGTCTTTTTGTAATACCCCTCACAAAAAAAAAAAGCTGCCTGGTCTGAGAGATGAGATGGGGATGAGAAAGGCAAGTGAGAAAACTGTCTAAGATTAATGGCAATTCTCTCTTCTGGTGAATTAGAATAAAAAGGCAAATACCAGCCAAGAAGATGGAACACAAACCAAGTATGAATGCTGCCTTTCTTACCATTGCTGTTAACAAAACCACCATGGTTTAGAGAAGTCAAGTTTGCTCATTCAATTACCAATGTGAATGCAGAGTCCCCGATTCAAACAACTAAACCGAAATGAGCCCTGGAGCTCAAAAGGCAAATTTATAGGGAAAGAGAAAACAAAAGAGGAATGGAGGGGATACTTAGTGAAGTATTGCCCTAAAAATGGTAAAAAAGCAGCAAAATAACAAGTGGAAGAATCAAGAGGAACGAAAAGAAAAAGGACCTTCTTCCTCTTCTCTTTTCTTTCAATTTATGCTCCTTTATGCTTTTTTAAATAGATTTTATTTAAAAAAAAATAAGCACAACAAACTTCTTTGACATGGATTTTGTTTCTTTTCCTACCAACTGCTTTGCAATTCCCATAATTCCATGCTACAGTGAAAAGATTTGATTTCCCTTCTCTCTCTGTTCTTTTTCTCTTCAGTTATCTGTAACTTATTTTAATGCTGGGAAGGGTGAGGGGTGGGATGGTGGCGTGTTATTACATTACATTTCCTTACTAGCAGACTCTAGTGCTTGCAATCTGTCATTATTCACCCTCTTTTCCTTACAAACCTGTATTTGATCATGGTGTGAGAGAAGTAGATGGACTCAATAACCTAATGAAGTTGTTTCAGCTTTATCTGCTAGAGATCTGTAGCTGCATTTTTATTGTTACCTGATGGCCAAACACAAAACCTATTTTTTATTGATTTGTTGATGGAACAGTGTTATTCAACACTTCACAGTAAAAGCACTTTCATCTTTTAATTTCCATATGTTTGGTAGTATTAAAAGCTTTTATGTTTTCTGTATCATTTGATCTGAGATGTATCATTTAATGATGAAACTTTATGTGTCAAGCCACTTTTCCTTCCATATTAGTGTCTCCTCTCTAAGTGGGTTTGTGTTTGTTCTCATATTCAAGAGAAAACACAAGTGGTATGAGAATACAGATTCTCATGGAACATTTATTCTATTTAGGATATCTAAAGCAATTTTAATATGTTCTTTATGGCTACATTTCATTTTTGGCTGCTCCTTTTTGACTCATTGGTAAGAAAGAAACACCATGACTTATCCATGGATATGTGTACTTGGGAAGATTTTTTTTCTGTTTTATGTGAATTCTTGTATTTTCTTTTTTAAAGTATTTTTTATTATTATTTTTGACAATAATAAGAATTTGTGGGATGTCATCTTTTTATTGCAACTAGGGTTTTTGAGACTTTGAGAAATAATGAATAAAAATTTGGCAGTTTTAACTGTCCTACATCTCAGGAGGTTATTCTTGAAAAATTGCCTATTCTGATACAGGTGATAGCAGCTCCAGTATAGTGTCTTTTGTATTTTAAGAAAAAATAATCCTGAAGTTGTGAGCTATTTCCTTTTCTACATTTTACTGAATTAAATACAAGATTATGAAATGTTCCTAAAATAGTACCTTTTTCATTTAAAAAGACATCTCAGTGGAAGACTCCAGAGTAATTCTAACCATATCCTTCATCTAGGAGACAAATTCAGTCATGACTGAACAGAATAATACATATAATTTTGCAAATCACTGCATCTTAGATTTACATTAACTGTGTGATGATTGAAAGGTAAGGAATTTAAAGATCTATAGCAGATAATACACTGAAAAAATTCGGAAGTCAACAGATCTAAATTCCCTAATGATTTGGCTACGTGAAAAGGAAGTGTCAGACAGGAGAAAAAGTACTAGCAGTGTGTTCAAGACCAGGTTTTGGACTAGTCTTACCAGAAATTTTTATTAACAGCTAAAGAAAATAACAGGAGCAGGACAGTGAAACAAAATTAGGCAAAAATGTTGAAAAGAAGGGTATTAGAATGTTTATCAAGTCCAGATTTAAAAGATGAGATACCATTGAGAGCTGGATTTAAAAAAAAAAAAAAGAATGTAAAGTAAGATAGACATCTCTTCAGATAGGATGAATCATTCTTCTTTCATTGATTCTGAAGAAAGGTGTCCTGACCTCTTGCCTAATTTTACACAGACAAAATTAGTTGAGAGGAATAATATTTCCAAAGACTACTAAAAAAGGAATTCTCAAAAAAACCCCAACCACAAGCCCATGAATACTGACAAACTCAAATGAGTGACTCCAGCAAAAGAACATTAAGATGCTTGGGGACAGAAGGACATGACCCATGTGAGGAAGAAGATGAGGAAATTAGAGAAAAGGCAGCAAAAAGATAATCCAAAGCAGTGTTTTACGGGAAGGGATTAATACAGAAGATGGAGATGTGCTCTTCTCTGGGTGCCCAGTGAAAGGATGAGACACAACAGTCCGGAGTAGCAACAAGGAAAATTCCCCATTGATTATAAATAAATTATGAGAGAATTATGTTATTATTGTAACTGAATTTTTCTTAGGAAAGCAATGTGACTCACTACCGAATCCTACACAGTACTGCTCATTGCTACGCAATTTGAACTTCAAGCCATGGTTGCTTGCTGCCAGAAACAGCTTCTTCTGCTTGAATTACAGTGATCTTTTTAGGGCCGTTGCCTTAATTCATCCTTCCTGATCACCTCTGATCATGCTAGGATTTTTTTCTGAAAGGTACCAACCCCTCTATTTTAGGCTAATGATATTGGTATTGTGGAGTATTTGCACAGTAAACATGTGCTTTTTGAGTAAATACTCTTCTTGTAACACTGGAAATTTAGCAGAATAAATAGCAGCTGAAAATGCCATGCTGAATATCATATCAATCTGACAAGTTTGGTCAAACTATTAACCTAAGCCACTACAACAGGCTGAAAAAGAAATCTCTTTGGCAGCTGCCTTGCCAAGAGAGGAAAATGGGAAAGATCATGAACACATGCTCAGAGTAATTACTGGCTAATTAGATTTCAAAAATACTAATATTGAAATGAAGTTATGTCCAGTAAAATCTTTTAGGTATTACTTATAAATATCATGCTTAATATCTGATATATTTCTGAACAATAACGTATATACTATTAATATGTAAAAAACCTGCAATTGATTGACCTCTCACTTGCACTTTAAATATGGTAGTAACCAGCACGTATCACTACAGTTGAAAAGAATACAGCCCAAATGAAAATAAAGTGCTAAATAAGTGTTAAACATTAGTATTCAAGTCTGGTTTGCCAAAAGTACAAGCAAACTAAACCATGAATTAAAAATGATAAAAAAAGAACAATTAAGATCACTGTTTCAGCAATGACTATCACCAAGAAGCAGATAACCCAGACTAGACACTCAACTCACACTAACCATCACCACAGCCAATGATGGCAAGAAGAAAAAAGAAGATAATTTTTTTATACTGAGTTTGAAGTATGATATCCAAAACTGGATACAATGCATCACCTAAAGTCTTTTTGGTGTTAAATAGAGAGGAAGGTTTACTTTACACTGTTTATAGAAATCTATTTTCCTGCTCATACATCCCAATATGGAGTTTTGTCTTCTTTTATCCTGTGCAGTAATTTGATAATTGTTGATATGAATTCAAATCATAAACCTTAAGAACTCTGTAAGTCTTTTTCCAGAATGTCCACCTTAGTCCTTCTGAACTAGTCACTGAGCCATTGTTTGTTTAGGGATGTTTAATAAAATAGAGGTCTTCACAGTTTTAGGAATCACAGAATATTTTGAAAAAGTATCCAAGAAGATGGTAGCATCAAAAGAGCACTTGCACTTCTTAGTTTAATTTATTTTTGTGTACTGATTTGATTTTTTTTAATACATGCACTATAAAGCCACATCACAAACAGCATTAAAAAATCTTTAAGCATTTTTATAAGTCTCTAGAGACCACCACATCATATTCTTTTTATGGCCTTATGTTTTATCTGCAAGACAGAAAAGGAACAGCAGTAAATATCAACAATCAATAGATATTGCTCCTTCTTCAAGAAATCTTTTATGAGGCCTTAATTTGTAAGTGTAGTCAGTGTCACTACTTATTCTGATACATCTCTTTTACATAAAGGTGCAATATTCTCTCTCAATAAATAGAAATCAGAAATATTTCTTTAGGGTATTGCTAAAGTCCTGCTCCATTTTACAGTTCAGAAAAATTACTCACTGTATCCCATTAATCCTTTCATCCATCCTGAATAACTCCCATGAATGCATTCCAGGAAGTAGAGAGACAAAAGTGAGTGGTTTTGCAAAGTAACAGTATAGAAGAATATTTTTTTTAAATTGTGATGGGAATTGAGAGCCCCAACCTAGAGCTATCACACTTTAGTAGTTTGTGAAAGATTGAACATTTCTTCTAACTCTGAAAGTGACGTGTTTGACTAAGGTATTTCATGCATAGACTCAGCTGTCATTATTGTGGGCTCTTATTGTGGGCCCTTATTGTAGTGGTTTACCATAAAACACATTAATATTCCTGGTTCTACTGAATTTTTATTCAAACATGCCAAAAGTGAAATAATGTTTATCTGCAAATAGAGCAATACATCAAGGTTTATCTAATCTTTCCAAGTTTCTAGCCTCAATCATTCCTCTATACATTCATGCATAATTTGCAGGAAGGCGGTAATTTTCACAATTGATCATGATCTCTTCATTTAGTTTCTTTTGTAGTTTTGTTAAATATTAATGCTCTTTATTTGTTTTCTCTTTCTAACTTTTCAACTATTAAAGCCTTTACACTATTTTGTGTAGGTGGCCTAGACGTTGAATCTTAATTCACAATTAATTTTCAGGCAAGCTGTTATTATAATCTTTCTTTTTTTTTTTTCCCCTTGTGGCCTTCCTGAATTATCTTTTAGAAAATTTCTACTTTATTATTTATATGGTTTTACAGTAAAAGTACCTGCTACTACTTGATAACTAACACTGATTTCAGTGAAAAATTAGAGATTAGCACTTTTACAACTGAACCCCGATATCTTATCTCCACTGAAAATAAGCTGTGAGTAAATTTAAACAAGTGCATAAATAGTTTTCAGATCAAAATGACACAATCTTTTCAGTCAAAGACTGTAATAATATGAGATGCCTTTGAATGAAACATTATGGATGTTGACATATCTGTTACTAGTTATAATATAGAGCTCTTCTATTAAAAAAATGTAACAAATACAAAAAAGACCAATAATCTCTGTGAATGGTATACAGTCCACAAGCAAAGACGAAACTTATCCATTTAAATTTTCAGGCTGTGAACAGATTTCTCCAAATATTATAAAGAAGTTTTTTTCCCAGTACCACATTTTGTGACACTGTGGATTTCAGTTTTCTCTGATGCACCCACAGCCCCAAGATTTAAAAGTAAATGCAACAGCATTTATTGAGGAATGTGCCAGTGCCCGGCTGTATTAGCAAATTGGGTCAGAGAAATAGTATGATTTTGCTGTGAGCCTGTCCTAATCTCCACTTACCATGTGCAGGTTTGGATTTCGGAGCAGTTTTGATGTATGTGAAGTAGATATTCTCAGCAGCCCCTTATCTACACCACCACTGAGCCACCCAGGGTGCACCCAACACTCTTTGTCTTCAGTGAATTTTGCATTGTATTTAGTGGAAACTTTTTTGCCCAGGAGCCAGACTAAATCTAACCCGAAGCAAAGTCCCTGAACCTATAGAATATAGAGAATACTCTCAGCATCAACCACCTCTGTCCCGTGGGCTGCCCTGACTGCACCTAATTACTTGATAATGCAGGAATTATCTTTTAGTGCCCTCAGTTTACCGAGTCATTCACAACATCTAAACATTTCTATAAGCATAAAGAAGCAAGGTGTCCTAAGGAATTTTTAGGCAAAATATGAACTGACCTGAGTAGCATAAGTTAACTTGGACTGCATTTATTACTTCAATCTTTTTTGGAATTAGCTTTTACTTTATATATATATATATATATATAAAGCGTTTTCCAATCATTTTGTAATAAGTAAATTGTAAACTATTAAGTGGCAACATTTTTCTCTTTACAAATATGATTTTTTTCCAAATTATTCTGGTTTAGAATATTTAGCTACTGGGCCATGTACAGTACATAGTTACCAATTGCTCAGCTTTGCAGGACCTGGTTTAGGGTGTCTGATTCCTGTGTCAAACTTCAGCTGATTTAGGCATTTAAGGTTCTTATTCACTGCACAGGGAAAGTTATATACCTCAAACGTGAAGATGGGAGAAAACAGTGGAGTAAGTTAAGCATCTGGGAAAACAATTCCTTAAATAACTTACTGCAGACTGGTATAGCTTTCTACAGTCCAAAACCTTCTCATAGCCTAGGATCTCTGTAATGTCATGTGATAAGAATGAGTACATACTAGTTATTCCAAAAGAGTATCTTTTCTACTTAAGCAACTAAATTAGATGCCAAAATCTCCTGTAAAATATATAATCTTTCTTGTGGGACAACTGTTTCTCTAGGGGCCCAGTGATGTATGTGATAACTCAATGCATTGTTAATCCCGGTGTGAGAATTGTTCTTATCTTCCTTTTGTCTTTGGTGTTTTAAACCCAGTTTTTCTATTTCAGCAAAGTTCTGAACTAGTCAGAAATATTTTTTATTGCTTCCAGATAAAACTGTCCCACTGCTCCGAATGGATCTAAAGATGCATGTTTTTATATACCAGTAACCACTGGAGCAAGCCAGCTTGCTGAAGGGATTCTGGCTCCCATCCTTTCCTCCAGACAAATCGTATCTACATTATACAGCTACAGTTTCATGTAAAATTCATCAGCATTCCTCAACACAGGAACCTAGAAATCCCTACTCCCTGTGAGCATTACACAGAATTAGCCAGAAAATTAATGTCCATCTTTTCTGCAATAACCATGAGGGTAGTACTCCATCTGTCAGGGAATGGTTTACGTTCACGGCTTGAAGTGTTCCTCCTGTCTACCTTTATACGAAAAGGGATTGGGTGGAAAAAAAGTTTGGATAAAAATCGACAGAAATCTTGAAGAAAGGGCCACAGCCCCAGTCTCCCACTTCACAGAGTTTAGTACTGTTCAGTTCAGTAAACAATAACTGTTTCATTTACAAAAAGGCTGTAGACTTTTGTAGACTGAAACAAAAACTGCATTCCTTGCTGTGCAGTGATAAAGATTCGATATGTAAAATGAGGGGAGATGATGGATACTTATATATTCTGTAGAGAAAAGTAAGCAATCAAAACACCAAGGGAGAATTCCTGCAGGTCTAAATTCAGGTAGAGATAATCACCCTTTGAAGGCTTTCACAAGCAAATGACTCACTCCGATTGGCTGTAAATAGAATATTGCCTCTCGATTTAGGAAGATGGCATCTCAAAATATAAAAATATCAGACCAGATTACGTGGGCTAATTTGAACCGAAGCTGCTACAACAAATTTTCAGGTTAGACAAGAAGACCTAAGTTTTGTTTGTTGGGTCCAGGCAGCAATTGGGTAGGCATTTTTTATTGTAAGTAAGTTTGGCATTTAATGTTCAACTGCATCCTGCTATTAGGCTGCTACTATGTCTTTCCTGGCCTGGATCTGAGTCCACTACACAATTGTGTCTTCTTTAGCCTTATTCAGATAGAAAAGATGCCACAGTCTGCAGTGAACCAACGCTGAAAATCTGCTGCAGCCTGTATTTTTTTGCCTATCAAAAAGCTAATATGATATTTTCTTTGGTTCAGTAGGTTTTAATTAGAACATTAAGTTTTTAGACATCTTCTAAATTCTGGCTATATTGTAGATTTATAGATAAGCCTTCTATGCAATTTTTCAAAACTCTATGGATTGTAACAAGGTCCTATGAAATACTTGAAAAGTTATTAAGATGTATGCCTGCTTTTTGAAAAGTTTTATATTTGATGCATCACAGCAATAATGTAACTGTTTCTTCATGTAAGAGATGGTTAAATTTACTATTTAAAGAAGCAAGAGGGAATTTCTATGAAGTCATTGTTATCTTGATGACTGGAAGATGTCTTCCACTGGGAGAGCTGACAGCAATCAGTAGTGTAAGAACCGGCTCTTATTTATTTATGTGGTAGTGAATAATGATTTTTAAGGTGTGGCTTGTGCTTTTTCCCCTGAAAAGAGAGGGGGAGCAAGAGTAGAGAACAGAGGAAGGGAGAGATGACTTTAGAGAAGTATTTTTTAATATCCTGTTTGATTCCTGTTTTTACCTGTTCCATAGAGAGATTATTTCTCTTCTATTTACTTGAATAAGTTCAAGATATTCGGCCAAAAAACATCTGTCAACTTAAGATGTACAGATAACTATTTAAATGTCATTTAATGTAACAAAATGTCCTGTGTGACCTCTCAGAAAAGCAATGTTTCACCAGATGGGAATATTTCATGAAAGCAAACCACAGTGCAGAAGTCTACTCAAAGACTAACAGTCTACACCTTTGCTAGTGAACACAGAGATTTGTATTTCTTTCAGACTCTTGACCCTGTCAGCCCTTTGAATTTCTGTTTAGCAACTATACCATGCCCCTAATTAGATCACAGCACTTAAGAAATTACTATCCCCATCTTTAGTTTGCATATTTTACATTTTAATTCTTAAACTTAGCAATGCACATAATACTTTTTATTCTCATTTGAAATATTAATTATGCTTGATTTCAACATCATATTATTCTATTCTACTTTCCTCATAACTACTGCATTTTATAAAGTATTAGCATAAAACTAACAATATAATTCAGTTATTAATTTTCTAATTCATACAAAAGACATGATCATTATTGGTGGGTGCTCGATGTGGTTGGACTCGATGATCTCAAAGGTCCCTTCCAACCACTAAGATTCTGTGATTCTGTGATTCTGTGAAAATGTATATATTGTGCTTGTAGAATTCAAAGGCAAGTATATAGAAATTAAACTGTAATAGAAATAAGACAGGCTTTTTTACATTATGGCAACTAATTAGAGAAGTATGCAATACTGGTTGTGCACAAGACCTCCAGAATATTAACTTTTGAATGTTAACAGTTATCTTTCTGATTGCACAAGCTGAACTCCTTCCTGTCATTCACGGTTAGATCTGTTGTGACTCGACTGGCAAAGTGCACTCCCGTTGTGAGATGATGGTAGCTGGCAAGCTAAGGATGGAAGTTTGTAGCTTTTGTCAACAAGCTCTGTGTGTACAGCAAAACAATTGACAAAAAACAAAGGCATGAAGCACATTGTAGGATCAAAAAGTAGACAGAGCCAGTAAGTTAAAATAGCTATCATTAGCTGCCATCACTAAAACATTTGCAACGCAAGGTTCAGTGAAAATTAGAAATGCAAAGGTGATGATGAATAAAACATTTTGGGCTTTTAAATACCGCCCATTATTTTCTGTCCATGCTTCAGTGAATGAAATTAAAGAGCTCCAGTAGCATTATAAGAAAATCTATTTTACATCTTTCTGTGAGGTTTAAATTTTCTTGCTGTACACACACTGAGGCTTTTTTAATCACAGCAGAACTAGATTCAGCATGAAACCACACCTTGAAGAAATCTTTATTTTAAATAGCTTTCAAAACTCTTATGTAACCTAGATTATGTTAAATTTATTCAAATAATGTTGTTAGCAAAGGAAGATGTGTTACTGTTATACAGGGTTTGATTACAGTAGGTTTCTTTCTAACTAGCCTTAGCAGAACTGGAATGTAGCATAAAGAAATTCCTGTTTTAAGTGAAAATATACAGATCAAAATTAGTTTTATTAATTGATTTGACTCCTGTGGTTATGCAGTTTTTGACCGGCAGTGGGCAAGACTGACAGTGGGCTCCTTGATTTTAATATAACTGGAATAAAGGATGTGCTTCAGAGAGGATTGCTTTCAAGGGAAAAAATTGGCAGCCAAAAATATGTCAGTGAAGCTGCATTGTTTAACAACTAAAAGAAATACGTTACTTTTTGACATTACAGCTTTTTCTTTTGGAAAGACTTATTGCAACATTGATGATCTTCGGCAAGATGCTAGTGGCAGTGGTGTACCTTTATATGATTAAGGGCTAAAAAGAATGAAACTTGAAAAGACCTTAGGAGATGCATAAAATACTTTAAAAATTATATTTTTTTTTATTAAAAAGATTTTTTTTTAAGATATCTTCTTACAAGAAAGAATTACATGTGGAAAATACTGGAAAGCATTGGTGTATATAGTACCGGAACAAAACATTTCTCTCAAAAAGATTTAATAATTATTTGCTTAACATTTTATAGTAACTCAGTGTATATACACCATAGCATAATTCAGGGAACTTGTAGAAAACGTGTCACTAACACAGGTTGATGTTTCACCAGAGGCAGCAGGGTGAGGGCAGCCTCTGGCAATGCGCTGTTCGTGTTCGTGTTGTGTGTTCCGAGTGTATTTCCAGAGGGCTGGGATTGCAGCCTTCTGCAATATAGATGGATTATCCCTGGGCCTTCACAGGCTCCTGGCAAGGCTGGCACTTCTAGTCTTGCCACAAACCCTACACTGTCTGCAAAATGCTCTGACAAATATTCACACACTTATAAGAAAACTTCATGATGTGTATCGCTCTTTCAAGGCCGGTTTGTGCCTTTATATGGCAGCCAACATAGGCAGAAAACAGCAGTGTTTGCTTCTGCAAGCTCAGTCCTGTTTGATTGAGCAAATGAGCCCTTCTCTTGCCTCCCAAGACTCTCACCCTGCCTGCTCCATGGCCTCTTCCTTCTGGTGCTCCACCAGCTACTTCTTGGAATTCATGTCTTACCTAGAGACATAAGACATGAGGCTTGTTGTGTCTCTGATTTTTTGTATATAAGGGATGATGTAAGACTAACCTAAAGTAGGGAGCTAAAACAGGTTCTTCAGAGAGGCCAGTCAAGATAAGGCTATTGTCTCCAAAAACTTCCATTTTATTTCCTTTCCAAAAATATTTAATTTGTCCAGAATTGAAACAGTTTGTTTCAGAGAGCAGACTTCTGAGGTAATTTCCATGCTTCACCACCTTTCACTGATGCACTAATTGTCCTGAAGATTTAGCAGAGAGGACAGTGTCTGGACCATGCTGGAATGCTCTAAATCCCCACAGCCATTGAGAAATCACACTAAAACTATTTATGTCAGAGTCAAATCAGTCACCATCAAGAAAAACATCTCTACACTTTTTAAAAAAGCCCTGTAAATTAATCAGTCATGGTATATATTAACAACAACATACAGCTTAAACCAGCACTGAATTCTACTTAGAAAGCATGGTTTTGAAATCAGGACTGGTTATTGTTCCTTGGGGCACTGAAGCAACTGGTTAGAGAAAAACACATCAACAGCCCACCTCACACAAAGATACACAAAGGTTCAAGCATTTTGATAAGTTGTAATTAAGTTGTATTAAGTTGTAATAATTAGGAAACGTCCTATATTAGAATTATTATAGTTGGAAGAGACCTTTAAGATCATTAAGTCCAATCATAATCCTAGCACTGCCAAGTTACTGCTAAACCATGTCCCTCAGCACCACATCTACATGTCATTTAAATACATCCAGGTCTGGTGACTCAACCACTTCCCTGGGCAGCCTATTCCAACGTTTGACAACCATTTCAGTGAAGGATTTTTTCCTAATGTCCATCCTTGTTCTCCAGACCCCACAACAGTTTCATTTCCCTTCTCTGGACCTGCCCCAGCACCTCAATATCTTTCCTGTAGTGAGGGTTCCAAAACTGAACACAGTATTTGGGTTGCAGCCTTGCCAGTGCTGAGTACAGGGGGGTGATCGCTTCCCTAGTCCTACTTGCCATGCTATTCCTGATACAGGCCAGAATGCTGTTGGCCTTCTTGGCCACCTGGGCACACTGCTGGCTCATGTTCAGCCATCTGGCCACCAACACCTCCAGGTCCTTTTCTACCAGGCAATTCTTCAGCCACTCTTCCCCAAGCCTGTAGTGTTGCGTTAGCATTATTGACATAGAATTGAAATAAATCTACAAAATTGATTTGCATAGCAGGTAAGGAAGAGAAAACTGCTGGGAAAATGAACACATAAAGAAAATAGTATTTATAAAGTCTGGCATAGTTTTACTGGAACTTCCAGGCTAGATATAACAGATTAATTGATTTTTGTCCTGCTTCTTTGAGTTATGTTCCCTATGCCTGAGTTAGAGACATCGGCTTTAACAGTAAGAAAACAGGAGCCTGAACTCTGGTTGACTGATAGCTGATAGAAGTCAAAAAACAAAGCAGCAAAAGTAATAAACGTTTATTACATTCTAACTAATACTAATTACTGTAACATAAACATTTTCAACAAGGTGAGGGGATATATTTGTTTCCCGAAACTGGTTCCTCTCAGTGAGATTTACTGAAGAGGAATGATTACAAATCTGTGAACATTTTAGCAAAATAATGACATAACAGCATACATGAATATATAATAGCTACTTGTCAGGCAGAAATGGAAAGTGGGGCTAATAGATAAGAAAAGTAAAGAAATGAGAACAATATGTTTAAGTTGATTTCCTAAGAAAATGAAGTACATAAAATTATACTTGTCTGTTTGTCTGCCTGGAATACTCTGAGAAGTGTCAGCTAAATCTGATAGCTGAATTTGATAAAGAAGTGCATGGGGGAGAAGTTATTAAGTTCCTACAAATTTCTTGAAAGTCATTTTACCTGCATGTTGTTAAAGCCCTTTATATTTCTCTTGTAAAAAAACTCCAGATTTTAGTTCATATCTGCATTAGCAGTAAGAAATGACACGGAGACAGCATGGTGGCTGACAGTGAATATTCAGAAGGAAAAGAAAAAGAAAAGATCATGTAGGTGAGAGAGATTAGGGCAGGATTCAGTTCAAGGTGAAGATACCCAAATGTGCAGTGTCTGAATCACAGAATCATTGAATTATAGAATCATCTGGGCTGGAAGGGACCTTCAAAGGTCATCTAGTCCAACCCCCCTGCAGTCACAGGGACACCCCCAACTAGACCAGGTTGTCCAGGGCCTTGTCGAGCCTCACCTTGAATGTCTCCAGGGNNTCTCCAGTTTATACCCGTTAGCCCTTGTTCTGTCATTGTCTTTGTAAACTGACTGTCTCCAGCCTTCCTGTAGCCCCCTCAGGTACTGGAAGGCCGCTATTAGGTCTCCCCGGAGCCTCCTCTTCTCCAG